>CP136066.1:47359596-47655631 GCA_032622095.1 Siphonodentalium dalli
GGAAGCAAGACATACAACTTGACTTTGTATAATTATTTGACATATTTAAATTTAGCAACGAAGATTATCAAGAATGACCTGTGATGAGCCAACCACTGGGATAACAGTAAAAATGAGGGACGGGCAGTCCAGGCGTTTTCTAGCTGAAGATCAAATAGAGGTATTAATTCAAAATTTAAGTAATAAGAGGTTGATATTCTGGGAATACTTTCATGGGGTTCATGGTGAAATTAAATTTTTGGTGCTGCATGCTCCCAAATTGTAAATTCAACTTATGTCGTAGTAACCTAATGGCGATGGTGAAGGTACCTATCTATCCTTGACTGTTTGAATCAAAATCCACTAGATTTTAATTTTGGATTACCTCCCCAACTTTGGTATGTGATGATCTTGGAAACTTGTTTAATAACAAATCATTAATATTTACCCACTGGACAAGTTCCACGACCATGGGCTATAATTTTACAAAGTTTGAGCGAAATTTCTTAACCCATTAATTTAATTGAAGCACTTACTAGATCTTGAAGCACTGATAATCTTATTTCCAGATGCTGTTCAATTTCGTAGGCTCAAGGGAAGGGGCCACTGAACATTTTGTAATTCATGTGCCTAACATCAGGGAACCATTGAGTTCATGGCGAACATACGGAAAGTTTGGGGAGAGCAGCCTATCACACTCCACTGTTATTGATGTGGACTGGAATGTAGATGGTCCCACAGAGGAATCAACTATCGGGTATGAATTGCCATATACATATACCCTTATAATTCAGCTTAATTTTGATAATCCAGCCTTGTCAATAACCCGTCCTTCTAAATATTATGGCGGGACAAGTTAGGTTGTTAGCTGATAAAAACGGAACCAGAGACACCATAATATTGGAACAAATACGATGAACATTGAGGTTAAGTTTACATAGTTTACATATCCTCAGCGTATTCATGATATTATGCTAACATTGATATATTATACCAGTAAGCATTATTTATAACGATGTCAGCTAATTATGTAAAAATACCATATCAATGAAATGTTTTTCAGACAATTGGGTTAACTCAAATCAGTTTTTTTATACAATAACTTCAGACAAAAAAAATGATGTAACTCTAAACTAACAACTAACATACCAAATTTGGTTCAGTTCACTCAATTCAATCTAAAGTTATCATCCGGAAACCAAATACAGACGGACTGACGGATGGACGGACAACCCATTTCCATAATACAACCTTTTTTTCAAAAGGGCGTATAAAAAGACACACAAGGGCTTCCTCTCCACAAATACAGCCACACAAAACCCTACTAAAAACGCTTTGACTGAAATGGTGGAGGTGGGTTGTCCATTTTTTTTGACAATTTGATGGACAGCTGATGGACAAAAACATTTTGGGTGGCTTCAGATCCTCACAAAACCCTTTTTTGAATTCTCAATTTTTTTTATTGTCCAAGTTATGTGGCTAGCCACTCAAGTCAACAAAGACACACACGGGGGACAAAAATGTCCATGCTTACTGTATTCTTAATGTGTTCATATATTAACTATAATATGTTCAAAATTCTGGGAATGAGTTGAATAATAAATATTGTTTCTAACATAAATGTATATTTTTCTTTTACTAGATCCTATGAAGCATTAATAACATCATTAGATGTACCGGTGCCTGCATCCGAGGAAAAAGAAGAAGAGGTTGAATCGCCAATAATAAACACAAGGCAGTGAGTAAAGCACAACAATAGCTCTTATGAAAAAACAAAGAGGCAAATTGGAGGACTATATTTTCCCCATCGCCAACCCCAGAGCATGCAATACTGTCATATACAGTAATGAAGCATCTCAACCAGTGCTGTAAATGTATGCATTTGCAGCTTCTTTTAAGGATTTTGATTTGATAAGAAGTTATTAAACTGCTTCTTTTTTTTCATGTGATATACAGGATATTCAACTCATTATGTTGGGATATTTTAAGAAATTTGTTTCATTAAATATGATATCTCATCATAACTCGTTGGAGAGCCTTTATGCATGGGTTTATCACGAATTGAGAAATTCGGGTGAATATGGTTTCAGTAAATATAACAAATGTGAATTTCTCAAGCATTTAATCACCCCCCAATTTCTTCGAAAGTGGGGGTATAATAATGTAGTTAATGCTACCTGCAATACACTGAATATTTGATACAGGAATTTGATTCGGTCATATTCGATTTGAAGTCGAATAGTCGCAGGGCCCTAATCAGCTGCATAGCATGTACACTCATTGTATTGTTTAAAAGCAATTTTATATTTCAGTTTGCCCAATGAAGAAGTTGTACGCCATACACTGGAAGTGTACAGGCAGGGTGCAATAATGCCCGAGGAAGAGGGCATCCAAAAATTATCATCCTCAAGAATACCCTCAATCTTCTGGGAGCAAGCTCTTCGAGTTTTCAAAAGAAAGAGCTTCGACCCAAAGAAAAAAATTAAGGTATTCATATCATCTTATTAAACCATTAAGGGTTTTTCCTGTTAAGTTTAGACAAAAATCTATGCAATGTTTTTCCTGTCATGTTTTGAGACCCCACTCATTCAACCTTTGTTCCATGAGAACCATGAGCCATCAACCATTATCATGCTCACTAGTGGATGAAAGACACACAATTATTTCCGATTACGACATTAATGCCTTACTGTATACACCCGTCAGTAAGCCCATCCTCAAAGATAAGCCCAGTCTGGGTTTTTTACCCTAAACAAAACATGGGGTGTTCCTCGTAGATAAGCCCACCCCCATTTTTGA
The DNA here is from genome assembly GCA_032622095.1 of Siphonodentalium dalli. Lineage (NCBI taxonomy): Eukaryota > Metazoa > Mollusca > Scaphopoda > Gadilida > Siphonodentaliidae > Siphonodentalium > Siphonodentalium dalli. Next base: position 47,362,375 of record CP136066.1, read on the forward strand.
GCATTTGGAAGGTGAATACAATCATGTCTTTCAATCGTGTAGAATAGGAGAAGATGCTCAATGCTTTTATTATTTTTTCCAGTTGTTTTTCTTAAATAATAAAGATGTATAATAACATACACTTGTTTTAAAGACATATTATGGACTTGGTCGGGTGCATGAAACTGATAAGTTAGTACTCAGGCGCTGTGCCAACTGGGGGAATATATAATTCTACTAACATTGCCGAAAATCTCAACGAAATCGACCACACCACTCCATAGAAAACATCGCCTGAACAACGCGCAATTGTAAATATTTATATCTCGATTCGGGACGCAACAAACGGCGATAAACCAGCACATACCGGTAAGATTTCGTCATCGAGAGTCATTGAATTTAATTGATATATAAGAATGATGGTGTGTGATGTAAATTTGGATTTATATTCGTAAATATAACTACTTTTAGCAATATTATTCTACATTTCTATTGTATCACCCAACCAGAGTGTTTCACATCACTTTAATATTGTTGTGAATTGTACACATCTTATTCTATTCTTAGTTGTTGAGTCAGTCAAAGAGGTATCAAATCAATAAAATAAAAGGATGGTTCACTTATTGTTCACACCCTTATCAGAGTAAATCCAATGGGATGTGGAGTAATGACTTGGTGTTTTTGTAGGATCCTTTGATAATGCAGAAGATTGATGTAAGTTCACCTTGATCACACACTGTTGTGTTTTTATAAGTATTAGCTTGATAATAAGCATTCGTATAACTAGATTAACTTGTGAACTCATCATACAACCATATTGTTTTACAAATTAATCCCAAAATTTATAACCTTATTCAAATTGATCCCAAATGTACAGATCTATCTATCACTGTTTCTGGTTAATATCATGTGATTTTATCTTCTTAATAATATAAAAACACATTATTATCTTTATTCACTACAAAAATATGGTATTGGTATAAAACATTATGGTAGGTCGTCACCTGAAGGCTTACTGAATTTTTGCATGGGGGGGGGGGGTCCACTGATCTCATACCATCAACCATAGCTATTCTCATGAAACTTCCTTAATTTGGATAACAAACGATACCATATTAAAAATGCTAAAAAATAAAAAATATCTTAAATTTGAAAGGAATATTCCATGGCATTAAATTAAAATTTGATATGACATCTTTTAGGTACACTTCCTCAATGAAGAAGGGATAGATGAAGGTGCTCTCCTCCGGGAGTACATGGACATTCTACAAGATCAGATGCTCCAGTCAAGCCTCTTTGAGGGTATGTTGCTTTTTAAAATATTTTTTTGATTTTTTGTTTTGACGATACTTCACCATATGTGATGATTCTGAGCAGTATTATAGTATTGGTTATGTATGTTGCAAAAAAAGTTTCATACTATGTACATATCTCATTACTCTCTTTAAAGGCACGGGCGGCATTCATTGCAGAAATATTTGTATTTGCTCAAATCGCCATCAACAGAAGGAATATTAAAATATATATAGTTTTGTTCACATGCAAAACATAATCAGCGCGTAAATAGTATATTGCCGTCAAGACGTACGATGGTGTACGTAAACAAGAGCCTGCTCGTGTTACAGAAGTTGTGCTTCTGTTTACATAGCACAGAGCAATTCTATTGGTTAATCACACAAAAATTATATAAACACTCTTTATTTTATTTCCATATCAGGAAAACAGTAACAAACAATGCTATTTATGTTTACCATATCCGGATCTAAACAAAAGCCAGGAAACATAACGTTTTTTTGTTTTGTTTACATAACAAAGGGAAAAACATTGACAATAACATACTGTTTATGCCATATATGAACAAAGTCTGTCTATATTTTACTATTCTTTCTGTCTATGGCGGTGTTTGATGGAGGTTAATATTTTAACAGGATACCCACCGCCAACGCCGCCCGTATCTTTAAGAACTTTCATTTGAGAGGTTTGAGGCATGCACAAACTTTCAATATGGGAGGATAAATGGTCCCAAACAATGGAAACCACACAAAATCATAAAGCAATATATAGGGCTTTCAGTAGAAGTTTTAATCATCATCACGAGTATGTAAATTTATATATAAGTACACTGTAACAAACATGAGCAAAACTATATATATATTCTCAAAATATCAAACTAGAAATAAGTTTCAATCATTTGTGAAATATTATTTTGTCCTTAGAAATATGATATTTAAACAATTCTAGCTACTCAATTTACTTAGCATTGATCATTCCGCAACAATATTTAATTAATTAGAAAAAAAACAGTATATACTTAGGCCACACAACTTTTTAGTTAACCCTTTCGTGGCAGGAGCTGCACTTGCGCAGCATTAAAGACACTGTGTCAGTACATTCTCATATATATGCGAATCTACCATAGGGAGCCTCACATTATAAGTGCCACTTTAGATGCTGCGATTTAAATCGTAGGTGAGGAAAATTCACAGATGGAACACCCAGATAAAAAATAAAAATATATATAATTTATTGTTCAAGTTCGACTTCAAGTTCAAAATTATTAAAAAAAATAGCCCAGTGTTTAGTTTAGAAACTTGAGTTACATTCCATGTATCAATAATTGCATGAGGAGCAGTGGCGCATCCAGAAAATAGGGGGGAGAGCGCCGGGGGTGCCCCCCCCCACTGTATCCGCCCTTGATGAGAATGTACTATATAACCCTACGCCTTTGTTTTCACACTGGAGACCTATATACAGAACTTCCAACTATTATAATTATTTTAATTTACATCGCAGTACTCATCGCAGTGTCTGCAGCTTGCTTGCCACTTTTCTCCACCTGCGAATTTTCCCCACCTACGATTTAAATCGCAGCATCTGCGGTCACACTAAGAGAATGGCATACAAGGTCAAGGTAAATATTTTTAGGTCAATGCATTCTCTTATATATGTGAGGCACCCTATGGGAGACTCGCATATATAAGAGAATGAATTGACATAAATAAGAAAACGAATTGACATAAAAAACTTATCATACATTAAATAATGTAACAGTTATGCCAATATTAAGATTTACTTGTGTTAGCTCTGATTGCGTAAAAAATGGGTTCGCCAAAGACATACTTAACTCTTTGTGATCAGTTGCATTTTAACTGCTAGAAATGGGGAAAAGAATGACTAATAAATACACTTTTGATATTAAACTATTGTAAATGTATGGATATAAGAAATTTATGTTTGTTTCCTGCATTTCCATGGGGTATGAATGCATGTTGGTATGCAAATATTATGTGTGGTGCACTTCCGTGCACCACACACATTGGCAGACTACGATGCATCCATAGTAACCCAATGGAAATTCAGGAAACAAACATCCATTTCTTTTATAAATTTCAACACAGCTATTTTGGCTCAACAAGAGATGATACCATGACCCAGATTACTTTGCTGTAATACTCTGTGTCTATCATATTTCACTTCTATTATTTCAGAAACTGATGATGGATATATACCATCTCACAACCCCCTTCACTACAGTGAGGGTAATTACCAAACAGTTGGTAAAATGCTTGGTTTTCTCTTGCTGCATGGTGGACCAATTAGAGCAGTGTTCCATCATGCTTTAATTGGATTTGGAATAGGTGACGAGGCAGCTACTCTGGCCACAGTCATTGGTGAAGCCAGACCAATAATACAGGAGGTGAGAATCAATAAATATATCTAATAAATCTAGTCTTTCTACATTTGGTTTTTGCTACTGTACACTTACAGCCCATAACTTACATTACAGCTGTTACACATTGTATAGCCTATTACAAACCACAACACGCTGTTACATCACAATGCTACAGGGTGAGCTATTACACATGGCAATGCTTACTATAAAGTGGTGTCAGAAATTTCATGTTCTGGGGCAAATAGCACTTTTCAGTCTAGCAAAATGGTGCTATTTATAGAACAGCGAGAGCATGTGGCATTGTTTATAAACAGAGGGTCGGACATGATACACACACCAAGTTTCAAAAGATTCTGCTTGGTGGATTTATTATATTTTAAGTATTTAATTTTTTAACAATAAATTTTGACACTATTGAGCTCACTTTGCTGATACCATTGGGGCCTGATCCCTCCAGCATAATGAAAATATGAACTTCTATGTTTAATATTACTCCAAAAACAAATTTCAGTTTCAAAATCTCTTCAAGGTCCACACAAGACCTGAAATATATGAGATCCACACAGGATTTAGTGTTAATTTTCAAATTACCCTTCAGCCCCTAAAAATTAATCAAGCGTGACACCTTGAACAAATTAGGACCTAGGCATCATACCAATGCCCAAAACCAAGTATCAAAAGATTCTGTTTGGTGGAACTAGAGAAGAAGTTTTTAAAAGTATTTATTTAAAATCTAGTTTTTGGCCCCTTATCTGTCCCAATTGATGCAGAGGCCCCAAATGATTAAATTGACTTCATCTCAGATGAGCTAAAAAAATTGGGGGTATAAATATCAATTTTAATATTTCTTATCATAGCTGAAGAACTCTCCTAATGTCAACAGTGACATGCCAGGTATTAAAAACCTCATGGAGGAGGCTGAGCTTTTCCTGCCTGTCAATGGGGGAACAAGAGACACAATCGTCAGATGTCTGACCAGCCATTTCAGTTGGGTGACAAGGCGGCAGCCAATGTTGTCTGCAATATGGAAAGGGGCAGAGGAGACTGGACTGCACAGTTTTTTTGCAGAAACATCCTGGTATATAATCTTATTTGATAATTTTCAAACATGCTCCATTATAACATATATTATAAGTTATCCAGTTTCTGGACAGAGTATATGGGTTCATGTTGCCTGCCTGGTATTCATATTCATCCAAGTCGAATGCAAGCCCATACTCTTTACAGAAACTGTATAACATATTTGTACACCTGCTCTACCTGAATATGTAAAAATATAATATTGCAGAAGCATTGTTTCATCATCTAAAATTAGTCGGACATACATTGTTAATGAGCATACTGGGATGCATATAACCCAAGAGCCTAATTTCGATTTTTTTGTTTTAACCAATCTTTGGCACATTCCATTAGCTTCATAACGGTACATCTGGGGAGAAATCTGTTGCGATATTCCTGATTATCTGTGATGGTTTCGGTATATACTGTGAAAACAAAGCACGTTACCCATGCACGCAGGATTGTTAGAGTGAAATTGACATGGAATTGTGAAATTGACATGAAAATGTCACATCATTGCACCCGCATAGATTCCGAAAAATGCACGTATATAACAAGACTAATCATGTTTGTTATGGGAAATGTCCATATCGGTATACCATTAGAGAAGGAAACAACTATTTCATTTTATATTTGTGAAGCTGCTATCATTTTCATGTTACGAAATTTGCAAGTGATGCCAGTTTCGCTTGGGATCTTCCGTTTGATGGAATGTGTTCGTAAATTAGTCCTGCATATTGCATGTTATGCAACTCTGCATCTACAAGTGAGGTTATGTCGAAGGTTCTTCATGATTAACATGTTGCAGGCTTGTCCCAATTTGTATTAGCGTCCATGAATTTGCCCGTATTTATTTACTTGAAACGTTAACTGGTTGGCTGCCATTGTTTTCGTTACACAAAACATGATGACGAATTGTTACATTAGTTCCAGCTCTTAATTAAATAGGTAAAGTAGTCACGGGGGTAGGGTGAGACAGCTGGTCACATGTTGGGTGAGACAGGGAAATCTCACCCAGCTGTCTTACACGGGCTGCCTGTGCTAAAATGTGTAGGAGTAGGAGAAAGATCTATCCCACCCCATCTATCTCAATGGAATACGCGTTTCTTATGACATCGGAGGTGGGAGAAATATAAATCCAACCGTACCCATGGGGTGTTCCCTAAAATATCATGCCACAAACTAATGTAACATAATTTCATAGTTTCAGCAATTACCTTGCAACACTTTTTTTTTTTCAGATGTTTTTGAGAGCATACTGTGCCAGAGATGCGCACCAAAGAATGAGTTAACAGCAGATTTGCTGCACAGCTTTTTCAAATTCAATGAATTTGGCCATCCAGGTTCAAATGAAAATAGTCAATCACAGACAATTGCAGGCTTCTTGGAGTCATACCTTTATGACGTAGAAGGTATGAAATATACCATCGGAATAATTGTTTATTTGAAATGCTGAAGTTGCAATGTTTTAAACAGAATATGACGGAAACTGAGTTTGCAAGAACATATTTTTTTTAAATATGCTATCTGATTCTATAGCAAGATGCCATATTTATATGCCTTCATGACATATATGGAGTACATATCTCTCTTGACATCAACTGAGTATCCAACTAAATTGATTGATTGATTTGTATCACTTCCAAAAGCTAAGGCTATATCTTGATAAAAGAAGGGGGGCCTGTGTGCAACCAAATTAGAAAATGATGACCTGCAGAGGTTTAAAGTTTTAATATGAATATTCAAATGTATTTAAAAATCTTCACAAGTGAATGTAACAGGGTATTTATTATGAAAGTGTCAATGACACTGTAGCTCAACTTTGTAAAGAAGGTAATTTTTGTGTGATTGGCAATGAATAGAGAGATTAAAAATGAGTGTAAAAAGAGCAGTAAATGATTTAGTCATACACAGAGTAAAATCCAAGATGGCAGCTGGCGGCCATGTTTTTTGTCCGATTGACCCCAAAATGACTCTTTCCCATCTACATTCCAATTTCAATAGCCATGAAAAATTTCATGATGATCAGACTAAAGGTACAACCTGTAGCCCGTGCTAAAGGATTTAGTCATACAAAGAGTAAAATCCAAGATGGCTGCTGGTGGCCATGTTTTATGGCCGAATGACCCCAAAAAGACTCGTTCCCATCTACATGTCAATATTAACATCTCTGACAAATTTTATGATGATCATACAAAAAGGTACGACCTGCATGTAGCCCGTGCTAAAGAATTTCGTCATACAAAGAGTAAATCCAAGATGGCTGCCATGTTTTTTGGCCGAATGACCCCAAAATGACTCGTTCCCATCTACATACTGTTAACATCCATTTTATGATGATCCGACTAAAAGTACGACCTGTAGCCCTGCTAAATAATTTAGTCGTAGAAATAGCAAAATCCAAGATGGCTGCTGGCGGCCATGTTTTTTGTCCGAATGACCCCAAAATGACTCTTTCCCATCTACATTCCAATTTCAATAGCCATGAAAAATTTCATGATGATCAGACTAAAGGTACGACCTGTAGCCCATGATAAAGGATTTAGTCATACAAAGAGTAAAATCCAAGATGGCTGCTGGTGGCCATGTTTTATGGCCGAATGACCCCAAAATGACTCGTTCCCATCTACATGTCAATATTAACATCCCTGACAAATTTTATGATGATCACACTAAAGGTACGACCTGTAGCCCGTGCTAAAGAATTTAGTCATACAAAGAGTAAATCCAAGATGGCTGCCATGTTTTTTGGACGATTGACCCGAAAATGACTCGTTCCCATATACATACTGTTAACATCCATTTTATCATGATCCGACTAAAAGTACGACCTGTAGCCCGTGCTAAATGATTTAGTTATACAAAGAGTAAAATCCAAGATGGCTGCTGGTGGCCATGTTTTATGGCCGAATGAACCAAAAATGACTCGTTTCCCATCTACATGTCAATATTAACATCCCTGACAAATTTTATGATGACTACACTAAAGGTACGACCTGTAGCCTGTGCTAAAGAATTTAGTCATACAAATAGTAAATCCAAGATGGCTGCCATGTTTTTTGGCCGAATGACCCCAAAATGACTCGTTCCCATCTACATACTGTTAACATTCATTTTATGATGATCATCTACATGTCAATGTCAACATCCATGACAAATTTCATAATAATCGGACAAAAGGTACGAACTGTAGCCCGTGCTAAAGGACATTGTTGACGAATCACACACGCACACACAGACGACGGATACCAAGCCATGGCAATAGCTCAAACTTTACAAAGTAAAGTTGAGCTAATAAGTGATAATTAATTTATCAATCACTTATTGGTGGGAAACCTATTTAGATCGATCAATTTACAATGTAGGTTCAAATTAGTCCACCATAGATTTTATTGTATTCGCAACCCTGAGCAATACAGAGATATAATCATAATCATTTTCTTCCAATTTCAGAAAACAAGATTATTTGTGAAAATTCTGTGCAGATGACGCTGGGCAGAATCCTAAAATACATGACTGGGTGTAAGCACATACCACCCGGAGGATTCTGCTCACAATTCACTGTCAGCTGTTGCAGCAACATTATCAGCAATGAGGAGATTTTGTACTCATTTCCATTTGTGTCAACATGCACACTTGAACTTGCTATCCCCGTGTGGCTCTCATGTAGCTACAGAAGGTTTTCTGAAGTTATGACAGAAACAATAATAGGAAGCCAAGGATTTGGTCATGTTTAACATCTTTCAATTCCTATTATTGTCTGCCATAACTTCCGAAAACTTTCTGTTATCTAAGTGTTTGTATATACAAAAATATTATTAGTTTTGAATTCGCGCAGATAGGTGTGCGAATATTCAAAGTGCGTGAATTCGAAGCTGAGCGAAAAATAGTACTGCATGAATTTAAATACGAGTTAGGTATGATCAACTTTGAATATAGCAAATAACATATTTTGAAAGTTGATGTTCGATCTTATTTAGGCCAAAAAAAAACTTGTCTGTTTCCGATTTCTTGCGCAAAAAAATCCAGGTAGGCAGGTAAGAAAAACAATTTTTTTGCCAATTTAAAAAATAAATCCATCTATAATGCACCATATTCTAAAAAACAAGATGAAACTTGGTATTCTCAATACCTTTGTATCTAGTTGCTGAAGTTTCTGACAGAAAACGAGTTTTATATCTGACAATATACCCAGAATGTGCACCAGGAAGTTTGGAGTGATCTGAGTTCCAAGAAGGGACACGAAAATGCTATCTCACATAGCTCATGGCACCATGTTGCGCAATACTGTACATGACAACATTGATACTATCGGCATTGCTAGCAATGGTCTTAGACAACTTCTGTGCCATCATGTTGACATCACATTTTCAACAGATTTATTCCTGAGATTGGGATTCATCTGCAACCACAAATACATGTATCTTAATAGATAAATAGTTCTTGCAAATTCCATTCAGTTGTTAACATTTATTAAATTTGTTTAAATGGGATAAGAAATTAATGGGGAATTTCTTTAGGAAACAATTAAATCGATTGCATGATTTTGGATGTAGTTCTGACTCGGAACTTCTGAACGCGTGACTTGATTATGATAGCCTTTATCTATATAGTAGACGACAAAGGTGATAGATAAAAAACGATATAGATGTGTTTTACATGTCAATTACATGCATACAAAAAATTAATAAAAAAAAACATTTTATAATTAATTTGCTTTGGAAAATTTTGGAAAACAAATCCAGATCGGCCCAATTTCTGCAAGTAGGACGAGAAACCGGAAGCACAGACATTTTTTTTTTGCCTTATTGTATGATCACATGTTCGAAAACAATTGCAAAATTACCTTACCAGACAGACTTATGTTTGTTTGTTTGCTAATTTTCGGACGACATCAAGTACATCAGGATTTCAGTCTGTTGTGCTTACATGCAAAATGCTAATTTTCATCTTCCTCAAGAATGGATTTAGCTATTAGGTACTTATCTTTGATGTTAGTCTCTGGGCCAATCCTTGAGAACATAAGCTCATTCTGTCTGGGTGAAATTTCCATAGTAACTGGCTCTATTACAACAGATTCTGATTCCTCAATAACATCATCAGAATTTGTGCTGATTTCTTGTATGGCATCCTCAATTCTGGCCTGCAAATTTTCTGAAAAAGAACTATCAGAAGATGGCAAAATATTATTAGAGTTCAGCATACTGTGAACCCACAACTGATATGGTGACTGATTCCTTTCCGTTCTGAGGCCATGGTTGTTCCATGCTTGCATGAAGTCACTTAAATCCTTATTTATGGCATCCAAACATGCATAATGCAAACAAAAAATATCTACATCATTTGAAGGGTTGAGAATACCTTCATCCTCAAATTCATAAAACATTATGTAATATCGCTCAACCACCTCTTTATATACGTCTCTCCAAAGGCGTTCAATCCTCTGATTGTGGACAGATTCTCCAGTAATATGGCTGGCCCGGTTGCGTCCATTTAACAAATTTATGAGTGTAGCTACTTGAATATTTTCACCTCCATAGTCAGACCGCACTCTTGAGGGAACACCATTCTTCAATACAGCCTTAACAAACAAATCCAGTACTGTTGATGAAGAGTTATCAGAGGCACATTCCAGGAAAGTAATCAGTCTAGTTTTCCCATCAACACAACCATGAGTTGCAAACTTCCATCTAAAAATTATTAAAAATCATCTTAAATTCCAGATAGTAATTAAAAATAAAATAGATACAGAAATCAGCACCCCCACTTACACACATCCATTGCTTACTTTTTCAAACGGAACAACATAGAAAGATTAATTATGAACTATTTGTATGTTCAATAAAAATACAAAGTATTGCAATCTCTATGTATTCAACAAACCTACAATTCATATACTTGTAACAATAAGAAAATCGATTGCTTTCTTGAGAATTACAGATATTTATCACATTAGAGGGAACAATATCATACAGTCTATTTCAGAAACTCATTGCTCGTATTATAGAATTCAAACTTGCGATGCCGTTTGAAAGGTGAAATTTATTGAATCAAGATGAGGTAATGATTGATGTCAGAAGGGAAGATTTAAATCCTTATGTGTTTTAGTAGAACTGGTTCTGATACATGCACTCATGTATCGTCTTTTCATAGCTTAAGCATGTTGTGTTTCTTGCCCTGCCATGTCTTACAATGAAGTATATGTTATTATTGCTCAGACGGAGACTGGTTGGTGACTTAGTGACTGACTGGACACCTAAGTGACAGGTCGGTGATTCATTAGCCAGATTCCGTAAGACTTTTCTAGGAATGGGTTTGCTCAACCTTGACAGAAATTCAATTACAATGCAATACATAAAAATGTGGTCCTTGCCGCTCTTCTACTAAGCAGTTCTATCATACAACAGAATACAAAGACCCCACCATCGGGAACAAGTACAGAGATAAAACTTTCATCTCATTTTTTTGAGACAATGTATGTTAAACTCTTCCCCAGGTCCTGTACTATAAGCTCATGCTCTATCAGGTTACATGTATGCATATGTTCCTACTGCAGAATGACATAACCTGAGTTATTCTGTGGTCTATTCCAATCTTATTAAGGACATGTGGTCCATAATGGTGTCACTTCAACTTTGCGTGAAGTCAGTTCAGCAAGAGTAACTACTTTCGAAACCACAGGGAATACAAGGACATGCCATGCAATATATCAAAATAAAGATCTGGAGCATGAGGGTGGTTAATGGCTCCTGATTCTAATGGAACAGTAGCTTGAAGTCTGTTACAGCACAGATAGCTGAACTGCAGAAAGCTTAAATATTTTAAACAAACAATCCAGACACCTAACTACAACAAATTTAGATATTATCCATGTCATGTGTCCAGCATGGCTTAACATTTCCATGACTGGAGCTTCCTGAAATATAGAGAAAACACTATAAGGCGCCTCACGTTTATAAAAGAATGCATTGCCCTAACAAGTCGGTGAAAATATTTGCTCTACTTGATTGTGAAATGACCCATAAATACACAGAACGACACAATGTGTAAATGGGTTTGTCGATACGGCACTCAGCACAGCACGAGTGCCGTATCGACAAACCCATTTACACATCGTGTCATTCTGGGTTTATTACATGCTTCGCGTCCTATAATCGGTGCATTAAAAATACAGGATTAGAAGGTTATTTAGGCTCATACAGGGCGTGTTTGTCATCTCTGATGATTGTTTTATTTAAATAGTTACAGTTTCATGGTTGAGGCGAACGTCATGTACGCCATTTTACGTCAACGAGATGCGTATGGAACGTATGTTCCACACGGATTTGTAAATATGGAACAGCAATAACACTGTACTTCTAGGAACAAGCGTGTAATAAACATATTTATGATATTATGCCAGAAAGAACAGATGGTACACTTTGATGGCTGTGGAAAGTGGCTTTGCAACTTTTTACAACCACACTTTTGTTTCAGAAAAGTCTTCAGGTCAGACTTCAGAGACAAAAATATAAATTTGTTAGTATTGTAATCGGACAAAATGCTTAAAAGAAACTTAAAAATTCATAAATTTACATCATTGGCTGAGATGCTTCACAACAGTGTATTTCGCACTCAGGATTGCAATAAAAGATATAGTCCCCGAATTTGCCTCTTTGTTTTTGTATCTATTTTTGTTAGTGCAATGAAGTTTTACAAGAATTTTAATTTCATGAACAAATCAATCATTTTGTATTGTCTGTTTTTGGTGTCATTCGCGGCTTTTCAAAATATTATTAATCTGCCTAATCAATGTGAAGTAATTCTATTGGTGCACTGCCAACTTGGACAGAAGCATGCGCTTATTCGTGATTACATTGTACCGCTGTCAAGGCATTCAGCTTTTACTCACTAGTGAGAGATACATACGATCTACAATGAGTCCCCAGTTTATAGCGAAATTTACAAAACGATTCCAGCTAATTAGTTCTGGGCAAAGCCTTTTATGATGTCCAGACCTAATTTACTGGATGCGTTTTTTAATTCCGCTATAACCAGGGAAAGAGTTGTAGATTCTATTTATTACATATTCAAACACCTGGATAAACATACTGTATGTGCTCCAGTTGACTTGTCGTATATAAAATCCTTCAAAGAAACTTGGATATAATTTGACATACTGTTTGAAAATTGAATAATTTTGGAGGTACATTTTTTTTTTATTTATGACAAAAAAAATTTGAGAATATTTGTTGGATGGCTGATATTGCAATGAAATATCTATTTCATGTACTTTATTCAGACCTTTTTCCAACTTTGAATCAGCCACTGACAGCTAAAGGGTATAATGTCTAACATAGAGTATTGGGTTCAGAAATCGCCCCTACTCAACCATTTGCATGCCAAAAAATGCAGAATTTGATTCTAGATAGGGTAATATGGCATATTTCTCATCAACAATGACTTAAAGAGTATGAAAAATTGAATATGAACAAATAAGTTTGAAAAAAATAAATTGTGGATGGTCAGTCGGTGAGAAAAATTGCTCTACTTGATTGTGAAATGACCCATAAACATATTTATGATATTATGCCAGAAAGAACAAAGATGATACACCTTGATTTTTTTTTTTACAACCACACATTGAAGGGGTACTGTACACTGGCTCCAATCATAAAATCATTGTCATCATAATTACAAAGATGTTTGCATCGTTCATAGAGCACACAATTGTATTTGAACTGATCCATGGCTCAAATTCATTCATTTGTTGAATATATTCTGTTGAGTGCAAAAGGAGATGGCCCCATTACCCATAAATGGCCAGAGATAATCTACGGCACCCCTTTAACTCCTGCCTATCCAAAAAAATAACAGATTCTGTTAATCCATGTCTTACCTTCAAATTTGTGCTCAAATAATGAATTGAATTTACCTTCATTTTATGTGTTCACATAATTAAACATTGAAATTTACTTTATTGTGTTTTTAATATATGGTTGCAATTCAGTCCAATTGGGAAATTTACTCCTTTGAGATCTCTTCAATAAAATAAAATTATTGCTAGATAAATCCAATCATACTAATTAAAGGCACTCAATCTGATTAAGCACCCCTAAATTACTATTTCTTTGGCTTCGGGGGTAAAAAATATTTGATTTGAGTCGAGGAACCCATCCATCAATACTCAAGAGTTATTAGAAATTGATTTTTGATGTTTGTAATTTTCTCGAGATGTGTACTAATAATTGCCCCTAACTTTGTAATTTTCTCAAGATGTGTACTAATAATTTTCCCAGAAACACTTATTCAAACAAACAAAGATGGATAACTCTAAAACTCTACAATAGAAATAACAAAACTTCAAAAATTGATATCTGATCACTCTGAGCATTGATAGGTAGGTTCCTTGACTCAAATCAATTATTTTTTATCCCCGAAGCCAAAGAAATAGTAATTTATGAGGCCTGATCGGATTAAGTACCTTTAAGTTTTTGGATAATCTATATATATAAAACCCGTCGTCTGTGTGTGTATCTGTGTGTGTGTGTATCTGTGTATAACTCGGTCACGCTTTTGGCGCGTTTATAACTTTTCAACCATGCGTCCAATGTGGCCCAAATTTTATACCACGGCATACAGTGTGCTATAAAAGGTGACTCATCAAATTTGACGCCGATTGGTCAAAGCAAACCTGAGATCTAACATGGTCCCCGAATGCAGTATTTGCACTCAAGTAGACACTATTTCTTACGACGTTTGTCGAAAAGACGTCATTGACATCGAACGCAAACCAACACTTGCTTTGCTATTGTAGGCCAAACTTCCATGCGCTCTACCAAAGCGTTGTTGGAAATAGGTGCTAAATTAATGTATCAGTTCAGGTTCAGTGTGAATTTAGGTAACGAATGTTGATTTTGTCGCGGAAGTGCATGTATAGTGGGGTGTAGTCTCAAGACTCGAACGTTCTACAAATGGACCGCGCAGTGCAGGAGTGTGATCATTAGGCGGCATGCTGAATACAGGTTCCAAAGGGGGTACGTTCAAAATGTGATTTTGTTTTGTTCAATATGTGCATGCGCATATATGGACTGGGTGTGTAGAAATGCAGTGTTAGTGAAATAAAGTGTTTCAACACGCATCCAGTGACAAAAAAGAGAAGCATGACCATTCCATGTGTCAATGAACATTTATATACCCGTCATTTTGTGACGGGCAACCCCCTAGTATACACATACCTGATTAGTTTCATATGACCATCCATGTGCCACAAACTGTTTGCACTTGGCACATAATAGCGACGTCTTACAATCATGTTGCTCCATCGTTTAGCAACAGATGCAGGATCTATTCTCCTCAAAGATTCTCTCACCCGTTCACGTTGAACAATATGCCCTTCTACCATGAGGTAACCTAAAACCATCTGGAATGGGAATATTTAACTTAAATAGTAATCATGCCTTTAACAGCAGATAGACGACGTAATTGTTTAGATGGGTAATACCCCCAAATGTATTTAATTATAACTCATTGACCTGTACTTGTAAGTGTGTGTCATTTAATAATGAAATCATGTTAAAAAACCTCAAATTTGCAATCCCAAAGTGCTGAGGTAGTGTCAGACCAAAACGAGATGGCACCCAGCTAAGTGGGTGTTTTGATTAAAGAGACTGTAAGTAACTACAATTTGTGAACTATTATGGCTCAGTACCTGGCACTAAATCAGCAGTCAATATTGGTGGCTGGCATAATAATATTATAAAAACATTGGCATACTATACCTAAATATATATGAATTTTTAAGCATTTTCATTGAACTTGTTCCAAGAACTGATAATTTACCTTAACTCCCGCATTCGGATGTCGCTGGTGGATAGCGCTCACAGCTTCATCCAATTCCTCCTCACTAATTGTTGAGTATTTGTCTCGAGTTCTGTTTCCAGTTTTGTATATGGTGCTGTACACCAGGCTTGAACTACATCTCAAGATTATTGCTATCTGCTTCACAGTGAAATTCTTTTTTTGAAGATATTTGATGTAAGCATATGTGACATCAAGTTTTGGTCTCCCTGTAATATAAATTGTGAAACAAGTGAAATGATGACACTGTAACGATTGGTTGGCTGGCACGCATCGCTGACTTAACAGCCAAAACAATCTCCAGCATGTCGATAATCCAAAGTAGATTCTTTTCACTGTCCATCTGACTCCATCGACTATCGAATATATACATTTCCACAAACTGTACAATACAGTAAGATTACTTTACTTAGAACGTTATATTTTTTCTTCTTCAGAAAATTCTTCAGGTCAGACTTCAGAGACAAAAATATAAATTTGTTAGTATTGTAATTGTACAATTTGCTGGCAATATCATATGACTTCCCTGTCATTGTCCAATGTTTGTAGTTTTTCAAAGAAATGTTGCAGATTTGAAAAAATACTTTCATATAAATATTTGACAAAGAAATGGCTATTCTGAAAATTATTAACCAATTATTAACACGTTGAGTGCCGGCTACGATTATCTCGTATTACACTATATTCCAGGGTGCCACTACGAGTTATCTCGTACTTTATATGGGGTCTAGATATTCTGCTGTAGAAATTTAAGGAATTGAGTTCCCCACATAATGATTTCAACCATGTTAGGATGCTCAAATATAGGTGTGCAGGGAGCAAATTAACTGGTATCGCATCGCAATTTGCTACCCAAATTTGGATATTAGCTATGCAATTTGGTATGAATTTTGTATGATTTTTGAATGCTATCTAAGGCCAAAACAAATTGAATGCATGTTTCCCGTAACGAGCCCAAAAAAAATAGGGGCGGGCTTTTCATTTTATTTTATTTTTTCATTTTATTTTTTTATGGTCTCGTGTGGGCCATGCCTAACCACCATCAAACACCATGCAATGATCCAGAGCACTAGGATTCCGGCACTCAATGTGTTAAACAA
This sequence comes from Siphonodentalium dalli, assembly GCA_032622095.1. Lineage (NCBI taxonomy): Eukaryota > Metazoa > Mollusca > Scaphopoda > Gadilida > Siphonodentaliidae > Siphonodentalium > Siphonodentalium dalli. Next base: position 47,379,025 of record CP136066.1, read on the forward strand.
TGAAAAGAGGTGATATGTCAATAGGAGTTAAGGTTAAGTATTAAATGGATAAACCTATTTAATCACCAGGGGTGTTTAGTTAGGCCAAAGAAAAAAGATTGTATGTTTCCGGTAACGGAGCGAAAAAATTAGGGTAGGTAGCAGGGAAATTTTTATTTTTTTATTTTATTTCGATATTTTTTATCCAGCTGCAGAAATATTGAACTACCTTGACCAAAGTGACATAAAATGCCAACACGTGCCGTGGGGAAAGTATTACTTGATCAACACATTAGAAATATACATTAAGATTGATAAAAAATAAAACTTAATTCATGCTTAAGTATGTTTTTTATTATTATTCACATTTTCATAAATTTGGCTATAAACTTGGTACAAAATTGATGTCACTAACTTTTTATAAGAATTTTATCAATAATACCGCCATTATACCGTACTTGTATTGTGACAACTACATCCCATTGTCTGGGGGTAGCCAGTACACCCACGGAGCATGCCTGGTTTTTGGAAACTGTAGCTAAACCCCTAACATATGTGGTGATAACCTCTGTACATGTATATATATACAGATACACACCCACCATGTATGTTGATAGTGTTCCATAAGTCCCAAACAAGACATAAAGCAGGCAAGAGATCCACTCTCAGGAAATTAAAATTGCAAAATGTATGCCCATCAATCCACAACCCATCACACACCTGGGGCTTTTGAGACAGCAGTCACTTCGTGGTCAATTTTCAGTGATATATGTTAGAAACCATGTGTTTTGCACACTAAAGATCATTAATATTTATGAGCATTAGTGGTAAAAACAGTAAACATAGTACGGAAACATAGTAGTTTTTTCTTTGGCCTTACATATAACCATGAATTGCGCTTAAGCGCAAATGATTACATATAAGAAATGAACGGCGGTTTCAATGTGGTCATAGGATTTTGACCGCGAGAAAAATTCAGCAAACTGATTGAGTTTGCTGATTTTTTATCAGCTGATTTTTTATCGCGGTCAAAACCCATGACCACGTTGAATCCGCCGTTAATTATTTATATTTATATACTTACGATCTTTAAAACACTTCTCCAAATATGTCCGTTATTTCGTCAAAAACACTTTTTCAAATATCTCCGTTATTTCGTTTATAAAAATAATTTGCTATTTCTATATTTCGCTCTATATTTCGCCCTATTTCGCTATTTCGTTGTATTTTCCTATTTCGATTGTTCGTACTATTTCGCTGTATTTTCATATTTCGCTTTTTCGTTGTATTTCATATTTCGATAATTCGCTATATTTGACATTTATGGGATGTGGGGTTATATGACAACCAACATTATGATAGTCAATCGAACATCTCGTGCCATATTGGTTGCTATCAAATCCTTGGCGTATTGGCTGACTAGATACTCAAGCAGTCGGTAATGTCCGACAATCCCCAGTGATTTCCGGGACCAATGTGTTCATAAACTTATGAACGACATTGGAAGTGACGTTACGTTCATAGGATTATGAACACATTGAATAAGGGGGCGTGTCTACCGTAACGCTATGGGGAAATCGGAAGAGATATTAGGGGTATGTAAATATATAACCATGAATTGTGCTTAACTTAAGCGCAATGAATTCCGCTTAAGCGCAATGAATTCCGCTTAAGCGCAAATGATTGCGCTTAAGCGCAATTGATTAAGTTAAACATACAAGTCAGTACTTGTTTTAATATTTTACCGGATTTCGACAGTAATCAATTGAAATTACTTTTGGATTTTTTTAAACTCGGTAATTTTACTTCCGGATATCGTTCTACTACGTCCGTGAAAATTACGCTAATTTCCTGTCACACTTCTCATTCAAATATCATTAAATATATCTCATATATTTAGTCATTACAATTTCCTACTCATAAAATTAAGAGTTCATTTACATTCATACTTTTAGTCAGTTCACAATTCCACACGGCACAATCGTTTCGACGATTCTACGACCAATTCCACGATTCTGCGGCTTGACAACCACGGTGCTGCGGTAATTTAACGATTCTGCGATCAGGCTGATGCGATAAACACAAAAAAAAACATTAAGAAATGAATAATTCCAGAAATATAGACAGTTATGTACCACATATTATATTTCTATTAGGTACGGCGATCTTCGATTCGATAATCGGTAGAGAGTTCAGCACTAGACAGTTGGCACAACAATACATAATCTTTGACAAAAATAGACCAGTTGTTTTGGATTTACACACATCACTGTGTGAAATTCGTCTTTAGAGTTGAGAAAATATATATAATGTCCTATAAAATTGAGTGGAAACCAAATAATAACATAGCCATACGTCGTTGGTTGATTTTTCACAACTGATGTTAACCTCAGTTCTGTGATTGATGGCCCTGTGTCCATATTTGTGGGGGTATCATCACACACAATTGACAACGCCGAGTAGTCGACTATGACAACGACGATTGTGAGACCAGCAATTGAAATTTCATTAACTTGTGCTCACGAGAAGTCGTTTTCTAATGAATGTCAAGCTCGCTATAGACATGAATACGCATATGAATCACACGACCTCAAGGCTACGAGATTAAGACTCTTTTATTTGGAGCCAGCTGTGGAAAATAAAGTAATGTCGAATCGTATATTGCTATACTGTACAGGTTTAATTTCCATATCTGTGCACCACACATTACATTATTTAAATTTTCCGCCTATCCAACTTTCCTTCCGTCTGTCTGTTCGCCTAACTAGCAGCCGACTCACAATGCCTCGGTATTTTCTTATGGCCAACATGTCTTATTCTCAGTTGCGTTGTGGTATCGATGGTGGGGAATGGTCGCCTTCATATTAGAAATTAACTCCACACATGAAACTTAATATTTTGTTTTGAGTATAATTCCATATTTTGACATCCAGGTATATATATCTATAAACGGTGAAAATGATATTCTATAATGATTTATTTATTTGTGATTAAAATCTAGTTATCTAAAATATAATTCCCTCGCGCAGTCAAGATTTGCCTCCAGATATTACAATTCTATGACATTTATTTCCTATTAATTCTTAACTCATTTGAAGTATGCACACACCAGTTTACCCAATTAAAAATACTACTGCAACAAAACACCTCATGTTAATAATATACCGACAAGTTGGCGTCCGAACCGGGGGATCAGGGCTATAGGGGGGCATAAATCAGCGTATCCCTATGGGTTATTTTTTATTTTGGCTACTTTCGGGACCAACCAACGCAATGTTCTACTATTTTATGTATGTATACGTTTTTAGGCATCCATCCCTTTTATTTTTATTAAAGTGCTGCTCATTACTTTCAGTTTCAGATAACCATAAAGAATTTTAACTAATACTTTCATACAAACACATTTATAAAAGTAACTAAACAGTCAATAATTTTTCGAGGACATCTTTATATGTAGGGCCTTTCTGCTAATCAGAATATGACTAAAATAACTCATGTTATGGAGGGCAAGTGGTGACATTTTCGAATGAACATGTCAAATTTACAAAAATTACAAAGCCGCTAGGTGCATCAAGAAGGAAAATGTTCAGGTACATGTAAGTCGGGCATTTTGTCATGTTCAAAAAATTGAAGAATGCTCGTTTAGCGACAAATCTCTTATGTGACTTGGTCTATATACCTTCACATGTGGGGATAAGTAAATACACAGTACTGTATTGAATCCATGACATGTGCATTGTACAACGAATGTGCTGTTCCAAACATTTATTGATGCAGCATACATGGGCTTACACGCGTAACTAAGCTGTCCGACCATGCAGTGACAGATACGTCGTATACAAATGAAAATTACCGTTCCAGCCCTCATAATTGGCTACGGCAATCGGCAATGCCGAAGCCATTTGCTGAAGCAAACTGGGCCACGGTAAAGGGTTGCCGTAGCAGATTGCCGAAGCCAAACAATCTGAATTAAAAGGGCTGCCGTTCAACGAGTCGCACAATCGTCGTTGTCATGGTCGAAGCGGGGCGTTGTCAAATAGTTGACACTGTTACTGCATTTCTGCGTGTAGTTTAATTGAATATTGCGTCAACGGAGGTACGAATTTGACAAATAATACATTTATGCTTATCAAAGCTTACGTTGGATGTTAATTTTCGCACTGTTAATGTCCCCTTGTAGCCCAAGAAATTACTTTTTGCGATCGGTTCGGGGTTCGATCGGATTATCCAGACTTGACCGAGCCGATTGTGACTCATTTTAAGTATTGATCGCATCTTCGTATGCATTCCGTGAGTCAACCTGGTGGACCTGCAAAGTCTACTCTACACAATGCATACAAGAAGAAGTCCACTTTTATCGTCCCAATTCAGTAAAACTAAAAGGCCCCATTATCTAAGTTAGTTTGTCATAAAATATCACGTATAATATTAATAACTAAATAAGGGATTAAGGCCGCAGAATCGTTGAACTGCCGTAGCACCGTGGTTGTCAAGCCGCAGAATCGTGGAATTGGTCGTAGAATCGTCGAAACGATTGTGCCGTGTGAATTCGTATGCATTGATTCATATTTGATTATTTGTGCATTGTTTTTTGAAAATTTTGAGTAGTATTTTGATCTGGACAGCGTAATAATACGTATCAATCTTTCAGTGAGTGAACCTTATTCAAATACTTTTATTCATAACCAATACCATATTTGGTGTACTGTTCATATATTCATTCTAATTTATTCAAATATGTATTGTATATATATATATATTGCTTGTATTATTAAATTTCATTCATTGATACAAGGAACTATTTATTTGGTCCCCAGAGAGGGAATTCCCAACTACTATTTTTAGCCACTGATGTCACTTGTTATGTGGGGAGATTCCATTCATTACTCTCGGTAAACAATGGGTGATGCAATTACAATGGGCAATGAATGGAATGGTCGTAGATACGAGGGGAAACTCTCGCTACACCTACGGCCCATATAATGTAACGTACTGCGAGTGCGAGCGTCACTTTCCCCGCGAAGGTCGGTTTTTCAACTGAGAAGGTCGCCCGGCCTGTCAATTCTCATTTACTTAAGTTATGTGAGTTTTGCCGAATTTCCTTTCCTCAATACAAAATTATGTTTTGTTTGCAGTTTGTAACTAGGTATTGTCATAGTGTTGTTTTAGATTACTCCCGTCACCAAAAATCGTTCCATTCAGTTTTGCCCAGGGTAATTTACCCACAAAGCCCAGAGTAATTAATGGAATCGCCCCACATGTAATGGTGTTTCCCCACAACTTGCACAAGACGCGAAAGGAAATTATCTTTTGGTTTTCAGGAGACACAAATTTTATTGATATTAAAACATACCCCTGTTTCTTGCAATCTCAGAGGTGGTGGTGGTTTCTTCAGTGCGTTCAGCTTCTTGTCTTTGGTTTCCGATTCGGAAATTACTCAAAAACAGTTCAATAGATGACGATAACTCATCAAAAGTCGAACTCCGAAGAAAACGTTTTATGCGGTCAAGATTTACGACACACTGCTCCAATTCCCTCTTCATGCCATCAACTTCTTCTGATCTTGAATCATGTTGGTCAGCATCAGCCCCATATGTTAACATGCGCTCTGCATTACGAATAACGCGGCTAATGGCAGACAAAATTTCATCAACATCATTGTTGTTCAATGACATGATTGTACACAGACACAGTTGACTGCAGTTGAGTACCAGGCTAATTAAAACAGTTTAAAATTAGCCCCATGCTCCTCTTGTGTTGCTAAGTGATACACCAGGTCATGCCAATAGTTTATGGGGTAGGTTAGATAGTAGTTACAATTGCGCTTAAGCGCAATTAATTGCGCTTAAGCGCAAATGCCCTATTTGTGCTTAAGTGTAATATGTGGTATTTGCGCTTAAGCGCAATTGATTGCGCTTAAGCGCAATTAATTGCGCTTAAGCACAATTCATTATTAAATGTGAATTTGGCCATGTAATTAGGGATTCTCCTTGTTGAACACATACTCACAGTTGACTGTTGAGTACAGGTCAAAATTAGCCCAATGCTCATCTTGTGACAAGTTGTGTTGCTAGGTGATTAAACCAGGCCATGCTAATAGTTTATGGGTAGGTTAGATAGTAGTCACAATTATGCTTAAGCGCAATTGATTGCGCTTAAGCGCAATTGATTGCGCTTAAGCGCAATTAATTGCGCTTAAGCGTAAATGCCCTATTTGCGCTTAAGCGCAATCAATTGCGCTTAAGCACAATTCATTATTAAATGTGAATTTGGCCTCCCATAAAACTGTGCCACGGTAATATTTTACCGAATGCCATGTTGTCAGACTAGAAAGGCTGTGATTAATCCTCGATTAATCTATTATTTGATTGAGTCTCTGAATGACTCAGTGAGGACAATTAAAAAGTGATCATCGGCAATCGTTGTTGTTGTACTTGTATGTAAATTCCTCCGTCGCGGTTGTCTTCGGAGCACGCTGCTCTCCTAACTCAGTACCGTTACTAACAGTCGATTGTGTTGAAGTTGAAGTGAAGAAAACGTAATTCTTCGATCAGTTTCTGCTGGAGTCTGCGCAGTAACCTCCCGGAAGTCACGTGTGAAATTTACAAAAAAGCATACACGCTATTTTCGCTCTTGGTATAGAAATATAGAAAAATTATATGACGTCATAATTCACACGCATTTAGGTATAAACACCCACTGGGGTGGTTGCTATAAACCACACCAGAGAATAGCAATTGTCGGTCAGTGACCAACTTCTTATGTTTATGCAATCGATACAATCCGGTTCTGCTTTTGATGTCCAGTTCGATATTTGTGGTGTGTTCTTGTGCAAAAATATAATTCTAACTAATGCGCCAAAAATCAGGTTTATAAATTTATCCATTCTTGAGCAAGAGCAACTCGTAAAACTTGTATGGTATAACATTCCAAACTGAGTATTTCTGCTATCAAACCATATGATAATAATGTTGAACCGGACATCGAAATCTGAACCGCATTTATGGATTGCAGCACGTGATGTTGAATAAACAGTTATAGAGGATATACAGTAATGCTCTAATTAATCGACTCCTTAACTACAGCAGAATTATGGGTAACTTTTCAGGATTTAGTCGGAAATATGAGTTGATGCCATTCATCGGAAAGCTCTCGGTGAGAGCTTTCCGATGAATGGCAACAAGCCATATTTCGGACTAAATCCTGAAAAGTTACCCATAATTCTGCTGTAGTTAAGGAGTCGATTAATTAGCTCTAGAATTACTGTAACATGGTTTATAATATACAAATGTATACTGTATGGGAAACATCAGAGGTTTACAAAGTAATAAAAACAGTTGATTTGTTCTTTATTCTTGTGGTTATATACACGTACATACATGTATTCTAAAAATAAATGTCCTTTACAACGTGGATCAATGAAATGCGGATGTTGCATTTAAAATGCATTGAGGGTGCATTGTGTCACGCCACTTTGTAAATGCCTTAATGACAGCATTTAAATTAAATGCACTGCATTGGGAATAATCGCAGTCGCATTGAAATTACCGATCATTGCGCCGAAAAAGTATACTAGTATGAACACCCAAATAACGATACGATAGTGTATTTTGCAATTTTAGTTATAATTTTGTTTAATTTAAATTCACATCTGAATAATTCTGTGTTATTTTCTCACTCCTGGTGTACATGTATATGTTCGGAATCGGACATTCATGATGTAGTTTTCCATTCAAAATGGAATAAACATAAATAAACACTGTTGACATTAATTGTTTTATAATCAGAATCTGAGAATCATGATTCTCATTTTGATTCTAGTAAAAAGTCTTCATTCCCTGTAGAAAGTGAAACACTAACATTTTGATTATTGCCAAAAATCTGATGGATTTTAAGGCCTGCATCAAGACATTTGTTTGTGAATAAATCAAGGTAAATGTGTTAAAATATGAACGCATTTACAAATGCGTTGCTCCAAAATCGCAAAGTAGATTCGAACATGTGGTCGCTTTTCTAAGAAATTTGTGAGTGGTCTGTACATGTACATACATGTAAGTTACTTGACCAATTACACAAGGAGTCGAGGGACACAATCAATGAGGACGTTTGTAATAAAAAATATTTTTTTACGCAAGGAACGAACACAAGGCCACTTTCTTAATTTATATTATGAGCCAACAAGACAGATCGTAAATCGCTGTTATATGACAATATATGTGGCCATCATAATGGTCGACAGGCATGACGCCAACAAAAACCAATCTGTCAGGCCAATATAAAGAAGTCGCGACTTATTGCTGGTGGAACCTATTAAAGGCATCGTTCCATTTCGTTAATAACAACTTACATGTAACATTCACCTCCACCTCTTTACTCTTGGGCTCCAAATAAATATGCATGCACCAGCTGCATCCACGTTTATTATTTTTCTTGGGAAATCCCCCCCCCCCCTGCACAGTGCTTATTTGGGTCTGCACGTTTATTAATATTTTGAAGCTATGAAAATTTAAATCAGCACAAATTCAAGATTTCTATATGATTCAGATGTAAAAATGATCAACACGTCTACATTAGTTACTAGCTAAACAAGACATTTTGTCATATGTTTATACTTTACTGTGAAATTGCGTTTCTTCCGTTCTCCATGAACGGATTCTCAAAATGTTTGGTTTTCCAAAAAACAAGGATTCGAACTGTCTGAACTGAACTCCATGCGTTTGTTTAAATAGATGAATAAATAATGGGAAAGACATACAATCCTAGTTCATAATGAATTTAAGTATATAAATATAAATAATAAACGGCGGATTCAACGTGGTCATGGGTTTTGACCGCGTTAAAAAAATCAACAAACTCTGCATGAACCCCGAAGTTTGCTGATTTTTTCTCGCGGTCAAAACCCCATGACCGCATTGAAACCGCCGTTCATTTCTTATATGAATAACACAATTTAAGATTGGTGAATTATTTCTTTTGGTTAATTTAATAAACGTACAGGACCAAATAACGATCGTACAGGTGGGAATTTTACCTCGATTTTAATAATCGTACATTAGGCACTCAAGAGTACATATTCAAGTATGTGGCAAACCAAAAAAACACCACATGATACATACATGTACCTGTACTACATGTTGACTCGTATACCTGAACCTGCTATAAAAATTATTTGGTTAACCACAGTTGATGTTTTGCTCAGAGTTCCCCCTGCACTATTATTTGGGTCTGTACTTTTATTAACTTTCAATGGAATTCCCCCCCCCCCGCACTATTATTTGGGCCTGCACTTTTATTTGGAGCCTGAGAGTAAGTTGCATTGACATTTATTTTCACGAATTACCATGCTAAAGGCCAAAGAAAAAAGATTGTATGTTTCCGGTAAAAAAATTTAGGGTAGGTAGGTAGGGAATTTTTTTTATTTTATTTTATTTTGATATTTTTTATCCAGCTGCAGAAATATTGAACTACCTCGACCAAAGTGACATAAAATGCCAACCCGTGCCATGGGGAAAGTATTACTTGATCAACACAGTGGAAATATACATTAAGATTGATAAAAAATCAAACTTACTTCATGCTTACGTATGTTTTTTATTATATATAATACCACATTTTCATAAATTTGGCTATAAACTTGGTACAAAATTGATGTCACTAACTTTTTATAAGAATTTTACCAATAATACCGCCATTATACCGTACATGTATTGTGACGATTACATCCCATTGTCTGGGGGTAGCCAGTACACCCACCGAGCATGCCTGGTTTTTGGAAACAGTAGAGCTCTACTAGTACATGTATACCCCTAATATATGCAGTGATAACCTCTTTACATGTATATATACAGATACACACCCACCATGTCTGTTGATAGTGTTCCATAAGTCCCAAACAAGACATAAAGCAGGCAGGAGATCCACTCTCAGGAAATTAAAATTGCGAAAATTTTGACTTTTTCTCAAAATATCAATAAAAAGTTTAGGGTCGGCGGGTTATTTTTAGGGTCGGTCGATGTACGGAAACATAGTATCTTTTTTCTTTGGCCTAAGGAACATTGCAACTGGTTTGAAGTAACATGACCGCGTTGCGTCAACACTGGAACTGCATTGATGGTAATTTTCAACATGGTCTCACTGAGGTTCTATCAAATATAAATACTAGTATGGTTGAGGCCAACTTGAGGGAGACAATTATTTTGAGAATATGTGATCCTGTGTTAACATGAGCCTAAGGCGACACCAATTTTTAAGTCTGGATTACGAACACCTCCTACAACTTTGTTTCCATTTCATGAAAAAAAATTTAACTTTTTTTGTCCCAAAATATTTTACACGCGTACTGATTTTCATGTGCTGTCGCATCCGGTTCTGCTTATGATCATTTACAGATCCATATTTTCATGTATTTCATGACAAGATATGTCTTGTTTGGTTTGAACAGAATTTCATTCAAAAACATTTTTTCACAATTTTTGTAAAATTTATGTAAAATTCCACGATTTACTTGATATAAATTGGGGGGACAATCTTTTTTATTTTTATTTTTTTCCCTCCTGCATCTACTTTTTTTCTCCCCACATCGTAAACCAGACTTAAAAATTGGTGTCGCTTAAATATCATCTGATGGAGTCAAAATCATTGAACCGTCACTTATGCATGCACATGTTGTCTTGATGTTGAGTCTGGCTTTCATCATTTTCATTAGTTTTACTGTTATTAATATCCACCAAAGGTTGAGGTGTTATGGAACAACTGTATGGCATCGTATACTGTTATCTTCCGAGTAAATATGGAGTCTCTAATTCTTTTATCAGTCATGCATCTACTCATCAAATAGTATAATCCTTAAATATTTGTAGTCCAGGTGATCTCGACTGCACAGTACATGTATAAACATTCATCTGTGCACAGTGTGTTTTAAATTTCTTTGCCGTGTAACAACTGTTGTCCCAAGTTTCAATGCCTTGTCCTCCTGGTATGTAGGGATTACCAATTTACCATTGCCGTGTTTTAATTTGCAATTTTGATGATGACGCTCACTAAGCTTGTTGATAATTTTCTTTGTCGTGTAACAACTGTTGTACCAAGTTTCTACGCCGCGTCCTCCTGGTATTTAGGGATTACCGGTGCCTTTAATAGCGTCAGATGCATCATTGCCAGTTAATGTACATTAGAGTGGAACTGAATTAACAATGTCACATTGACACAGTACTCAGTTAAGACCAGTAAAACAGCAAAAGTAGTATTATTGTACAGCAGGCTTATCACTATCAGTATTTACTACATGTACTGACCCCTTACTATCGTGGATCAATCTGAATCTGAATGGTTACGCTGCAGATCCCAATTATGGTAATTTCACAGCGGGCGAGAGAGTCTCAGATATTTTCCTTCAGCGCACTCTTGAAGGAATCCACAGGCTGTTGTTGTAGGATTAAGGATTCCTCCAGCTGATTCCAGTCGCATATAGTTCGAACAAATGTGGAATTAGCGAACTGAGCTGACACGTATGGTATAGCCTCGTAGCACTGACTGTTGTTCCTTTAAATTAGGTGCCGAGGAATTTGGCTGGTGACGTAGCCTGTCAGAACTTTGCTCTGCGATCTAAGACGCCTTGTTTCGGGTGTAAAGTATTGATTAGGTGGTATAGCCGGGACCAATCCACCCACCACCTTACTCATGAATCCCAGCCGATTTATTTTCCGCCGTTTCTGCAATGTTGGTAAATCTAGCTCGTAGAGGATCTTGGTCATATATCCATCTTCTTTGCTCTTATAGTCTCTTTTAATGAAACGGACTGCTCTACGCTGGATTCTTTCCAGCTTGTCGATGTGATTTTGTTGGTAGGGGTCCCAGATGGTGTCTGCGTAGTCCATGATCTTCAAACTTCTCAATTCTTCTTCTTCTGGACAGGTGCATTATGAGCAGGCCACTGGCACTACATCATGATTGTACCGGTACCACAAATTCAATTTTGAGAAAATATTCTGGTTATGGCCAGGTAGCTGAGGTACTGTTCAATAATATAGTTGATCCGTTTCGTTATCGTAGCTTAATTCTTACTGTTCCGGGAATTGAAATATTTTTTGTCACATGAAATTCAGTCTTTTTCGATATTTGCGCACATCCATGGGGAGAAATCGGCGAATCTTATATATAAGTCCACAGTTTATCCGTTTGTAGCCAATACACCATTTCCTTCTGTCAATCCGCGTTGATTCGCGACAAAATTAACTCAAAATACCACAAGGAAATATCCGCGCTTCATTTTGAAGAACGATAACTAAAAGTTAAGATTGTAATTTGGCTGCAGAAACGAAACGAAACGAATTTTGAAACACAATAATTGTATTCACTAATATTTTCCTGTTGGTATATGGTCTACTATAGTATATGCAATCATTTATTTGAAATAATAAGTATCACTTAGAGAATAATTCTTACTGATAATTAGAAATCTCTTTATTTTGTATCCCTTTAATATTAAATAATGGCCCTGAAAATTGTCTGTTTGTCAGTTTAATGTTCACTAATTATAGCTAGGCTGTTAGATAAAGTATGATATTGCTTCATTTGTCCGGGGCAGTGTATTGTCATACTGTCATAATAAACTTCAAGTAATAAGGTAACTACTCGTCAATGATGCTTGAATACATAAATGATTAATAAGGTAACAACTACCCGTCAATGATCGACGTCTTAATATAGAAATGTTTTATAAGGTAACTAACTACACGGCAATGATACTTATTATAGAAGGTTAATAATTTAACTTCTTGTCAATGATGCTTTAATATAGAAAGGGTTAATAAGGTAACTATCCGTCAATAATGCTTTAGTGTAGAAATGGTTACTAAGGTAACTACATGTCAATGATGCTTTAATAAAGAAAGGGTTAATAAGATAAAGTTCTACACGTCAATGATGCTTAAATATAGAAAGGGCTAATAGGGTAACTACACGTCAATGATGTTTTAATATAGAAAGGGTTAGTATGGTAATTACACGCCAATGGTGCTTTAATATAGAAAGGGTTAATATGGTAACTACCGTCCATGATGCTTTAATATATAACTGGCTACTATGATAACTACATGTCAATGATGCTTTATTGTAGAAAGGGTTAATAATGTAACTAATCACCAATGATACTCATTATAAAAAGGGTTAATAAGGTAACTGCCTGTCAATTATGGCTTCAACGTAGAAAGGGTTAATAAGGTAATTACACGCCAATGGTGCTTTAATATAGAAAGGGTTAATATGGTAACTATCAGTCAATGATGCTTTAATATAGAAAGTGTTATAATATGGTAACTGCACGTCAATGATGCTTTGATACAAAAATGGTTAATAAGGTAATTACCCGTCAATGGCGCTTTAATATAGAAATGGTTTATAATGTAACTACTCACCAATGATACTTAGTATAGAAAGGGTTGTTTAATGTAACTACCTGTCAATTAATGCTTTAATATAGAAAAGGTTAATAAGGTAACTACACGCCAATGATACTTAGTATAGAAAGGGTTGGTAAGGTAACTACACGACAATGATACTTTAGTATATAGAGGGTTAATTAGGCAACTACCCGTCAACGATGCTTTAATATAGAAAGGGTTAACATGGTAACTACACGTCAATGATATTTTAATTAAGAAAGGGCTAATAAGGTAACTACATGTCAATGCTGCTTTAATACAGAAATGGTTAATAAGGTAACTTCACGTCAATGATGCTTTAATATAGAAAGGGTTAATACTGTAACTACTCACCAATGATACTTAGTATAGAACGGGTTAATAAGATAACTACCCAGCAATAATGATGCTTTAATATAGAGAGGGTTATAATAAGGTAACTACACGTCAATGATGCTTTAATACATAAATGGTTCATAAGGTAACTACCCGCCAATGGCGCTTTAATATAGAAAGGGTTAATAATGCAACTACTCACCAATGATACTTAGTATAGAAAGGGTTAATAAGGTAACTACCTGTCAATTAATGCTTTAATATAGAAAGGGTTAATAAGGTAACTACACGCCAACGGTACTTAGTATAGAAAGGGTTAATAAGGTAACTATATACGACAATGATACTTTGGTATATACAGAGTTAAGGAGCCATCTACCCGTCAATGATGCTATACTATAGAAAGGGTTAACATTGTAACTACACATCAATGATATTTTAATATAGAAAGGGTTAATAAGGTAACTACGCGTCAATGATGCTTTAATAAAGAAAGGGTTAATAAGGTAACTTCACATCAATGGTGCTTTAATATAGAAAGGGTTAATAATGTAACTATTCACCAATGTTACTTAGTATAGAAAGGGTTAATAAGGTAACTACCTGTCAATTAATGATTTAATATAGAATGGTTAATAAGGTAACTACACGCCAATGGTGCTGTAATATAGAAAGGGTTAATAAGGTGACTTCAATGCAGATTATACAGTTTAACAAAATACCACAGTTGTATATATCCGGGTGAACACTGTAGTAAATACCTGGGCGAAACCCTGGTGTAAATACCTGGGTGTAACTACCTGGTGTAAATACCTGGGTGTAAATCCGTAAAAACCCGGGTAAACTGGGGTTTATACCTAACATATATAGAAAACACCTGGGTAAATCTATATAAATCCCTGATTTACCTGGGTGTAACCTGGGTGTGACCTGGTGGAACCAGGGTAAAACCTATATGTACCGGGGTATACCTAGGTAAACACCACGATTTACCCAGGTACATTTTTATATGGGAATCTTCACCTGCCTCTCCTACAGCAAACGAAGCACCAACATCCGACCCCGAAGATACATCCGACTCCGAAGACACTTCTGACTCCGACGCCGAAGACACATCTGACTCCAACCCCGAAGACACATCTGACTCCAACCCCGACAACACATCTAATTCCGACTCTGACTGCGACTCCGACTCCGACGACACATCCGACTCCGAAAAAGAAGAAAGACAAAAGAACTTTAGACATTTTAGCGAGAGTACAAGAAGCATCAAGAAAAGCCGATTTAGTACAAGCCGAAACCGAAAAGCTCATGAATCGTCCGACTCCAAGTTTGCAAACATCACCATCCGAACCACCGCCAAAAAAGAGAAAGAGAAATAGAAAGAAACAAAACAACCGCCGCTAAGACTCCTCCACCACGCTTTCGCCGCCTTGCCTCCAACCACAGCACCTACGACAGCCAAAATGTTCGATTTTCATCGGAAAAAATCCAAGGAAGGGTGAAGGGACTTGCACACTGCAGTCCGACCACCCTACCCGGCCTTTGGCCGGAAACGACTCAACAACTGGTGAAGCCAGTTGCCAGCAGAATGGGTGTAACACCATTATTTTTAGCCACATTGGTAGGGTTTGTGCGAATATGGCCACCTAGAGTGACGTTTCTATACAAGTGGTTACCATCGTACACATGTCATGCTAGGTAAGATTGCACTCAATCTTTCAATGTGATTGGTACATGTATATGGTTAACTATTGTATTATGTGCGAAATGGTTCATTCAGTAACCAGCAATATTTCTGTTATTTTTGAAGATCAAGTATAAATCCACTAATATGGTCAGCGTTAACGGAAACAGCAGGCAATCCGATCATGATGAGTACGTTTGCTAAATATCATAGCAATCGTACCCATGTCTGTGAAGATATGGCCTAATATATTGGGGGGACTTACTTTTTTTAGGAGTCTTATATATATGGTATCAATTGACAAAATTTGTTTAAGCTATTACGAAGACTGCACCATAGCAGTCTCAAAGACAAGCATATACAGTTCCCGTAACATTTTCTTGTTGGTACATGTGTAGACGAGAGTGAATGGGGAATTGTTACATATGTTATAGTAATTTTGAAATCTACATACTGCAGTAGACTTCAAATTCCCAGTATTCTCACTCTCTATAGTCTGGTGAGCGACTCAACACTCATTGACTGTCTTGTTAGTAACGAATGCTTCAATTTAACCCTTTACCCAACAAACCGGCCAAATCCGGCCAAATAAAGCTTCAACAGCCTAAAATATCTTCGGTCTGTCTCAATAGAACCATACAAATATGGATATCATTGGAACCGGCTCCTTAACCACATTGTGATAGTTACAGTTATGCCCTGTGCCAATGCATTCTCTTATATATGCGAGTCGACCATAGGTCGCCTCGCATATATAAGAGAATGCATTGGCCTAAAAAAAATCTTTTTTTAACACTTTTTACCATTTTTTCTTACATTCTTTAACAATTTTATAATTTTTAATGTGTTAAGCCAATGCATTCTCTTATATATGCGAGGCGACCTATGGTCGACTCGCATATATAAGAGAATGCATTGGCACAGGGCCCTTCTGTTGGGTAAAGGGTTAACCATAAACCACATGATTATTCTAACACACACATGACATACATACACATAATACATGTCATTTTAGACTTAGTAGCTGACACACACGTGATACTGTATTGTATCGGTTGGAATTGGAGACGACAGTACGCTGGCAACGTTTTGTAGTCGTTTGGTCCACACATGAATATGATACCCAACTTCTTAAGATAGTAACATGTATACAATATATTGGCACCATGCGTCTCACGAAGAACTCACTAAAGCAGCATGGGACCAAGATCTTGTATCTGCGTGTTGGTTGGTATTTGGTTAGGTAACGTTATCGATTGGCTATATTTTCGCTATAATGTTATTGAATGGAGCGTATATAGAGCATATGATGGGTTTAGAAGAAAGGCGAGCAACAGATATGGGAATCACACTGTGAATAAGAGAGGTGTGGTCGAAAGAGAGAGAGAGAGAGAGAGAGAGAGAGAGAGAGAGAGAGAGAGAGAGAGAGAGAGAGAGAGAGAGAGAGAGAGAGAAGAGAGGGTATAGGTAGGTGGATATAATTGATACTAAACATTGGTATTTTTATCTTATTTATTGTAGTATTACATTGTTTGCAATTTCGATAGATCTCTTTGTTGTGTACATATTCTAAAATATAGTTATCAGAGGGTGGTATGAGTATATTAGAATAATTCTTTTCAATTCTGACATGGGAGATGGAGTCGTTCCACTCATACAACTCCGACTTACATATACCGAATTAATTGTATACTGCACTGAACACAACTAAATCAACATCTACATTTAATGCATTTTAGGTATAGTAAGTTATGAACGTTTTGTGGTTGTTCGGATCACCCAGGAAGATGATACCCAACAGTTAAGATAGTAACGTGCATTTATATACAAGATCTTGGTACCCCGCCGTCTCACGAAGAGCTCACCAAAGCAGCACGTGACTAAGATATTGTGTCTGGTTTGTTTCTACTTGGTTTGGTATAAAGCTGTCGATTTTATTTAAAAAAAACTATTTAAGTTTTATTTTTGATAAATTATAAGTTTTCTAAGTTTAAATTTGTTTTCAGATTTGCTTTTTCACAGAATTATGTCGAATAATTCTAATTTTAGTCCGATTCCACAGAGACGGGAACAGGCTGCGATTCTACACGTACTAGGTGGGTGGTATCAACACAGCGGTTAGATGGGCGGGGTCAATTGGTGCTATCCCTGTGGCCCCGGTGCTTACCATTTTGCTCCTATACAAGGCCGATATTATCAGACCTCCGTCGGCATCGCTGTCGAAAGTTAGCCCAAATTGACGCACCCGCTTGGCGAAGTAAATGCACAAGTTTTCCGACTCAAAACACTCTATAATACGATAAAAAGACCTAACTACATATGTGTACGATTCGTCATCTCCAGTTTAAATGTCCGATTTCAAACCTGATTTAACCTACATTGGCGGTTCAGCCAAACCGGGTCTAAGGGGGTGTTTGTGGCTGGTCTGTGGTTAGCCGATTATATGAGATGAGCATGCAATCATACATAACCCAGCTACCAGGCGGGCCACAAATAGGCCGCTCGAATGATTATTGGCACGACATCAATCAAGCGAACAGCCACACACCCTCGCGTGAGAATGAATCACTTGTCACATAATACCAAGCATTTTCATGCTCACCTTATAGACACGCCGTCATTCAAATTATGTACAGCTCCACTCATGTAAACAGCTCTTCAGAAAAGACGGATTCGTCATCACTTGTCTAGTCTCCCTAAACCGGATTTAATTGGACCGTCTAATGGTATGGTCTAGTTGCCGGTTAATACGCCCACACACTTTACATATGTGAGTGCTTCTAGTTTATAAATGTCCAATCAATTCCAAATATGCTCTTTGTCGTAATTATCGATTTTAGATGTGGAAAGAACGCGACGGTCCGCTTTAAGCAAGTGCGGTTACTATTTACAGGAGAGCCATAACAATTTAGAAACAATTGAATTCCACGCTAACATTCAGTGTGGAATCATGCTATTTACATTATTAATGGTCTTATCAGAAGATCCTCAGTTCCTGTGATGGAGACGCGGCAGGTGTTTTGAAACTTCCGTACTAAACTATTGGCACTGAGGCACTTGCCTAAATTATGCATAATAGCCTACTGGCTCTACCCCTGCTGTGAATGGATTATCAAGGAGTCAGAATAAGATGGTTCGTGCACTATCGTGCACTATAGTCTCTAATATGCACCAAAGTGACGTTCACCAAGTCGTTAGCTCGAGCGGTACGACACTATTAACCCATAACTTACGGCCGGTTGCGTAAGGTACGCAAATACACAAAAATGCACCGACGGGACTTCCACTAGCTGCCTGACTATGGAAGGGATATACTATCATGCCTATGTTTATATCATACTTATATATGTATACCTGTAATAACCATATATTGTATTTACATCTGTAATGCCAATTATTAACGACCAGAATAAACTGAATTGATTTGAATTGTAGCGAATATCCCTCTGCATCCATGGGTAATCGGACAAGTTGCTAGCTAAGCCGGAGTGAATATATTAAAAGGACGGGTGGCCTACACATGCAGGTTATAATTTAGAAATAACATTTTCAAATTACGATAATTTCCTCAACAATATACTAATAGTATAGCATAATGTTTATATGAATGGATATTATTCACAAAACACGCTTTATGTCCGAGAAAATACAAGTCCGCTGTTGTTTTGTTTTTCGCAAAAAGCGCAGTGAATTGTTTAAGCCCCTGTCACACTCAGGCCGGCGCTCTCATTGCGCTGCAAATGTATCAAAGCGCCCACCTAAACGCACTAAGTTCTCCAAGAACCGATTGGTGACGCAGTGGACACTGGCTACAACGGGCGAGGATCTCCATGGTCGCCCATAGGTGCACGAGCTCCGCGCTTGTTTTATGCATGCACAAAACAAGCGCAGAGGCACGGCGTTCTGACCAGGACGTAGTACTGTCGCCGTGACAGCGCAAAGCAAAGCGCCAAGCGAGCGACGTGATCGTTATGTGGACGTAGCAAGAGCGCATATTAGCTTCTCGTGGTCGCAGCAAGAAATTAATCTTGTCTTTTGCGACTACAGTAAGCTTAATCAAATTATCACTACGTGCCTTTCCCGTCCTTAATACGCTCAATGAGGCTCTGTCCAAAACTTATTGCGCTCTTTCTGCGCTGTCATGGGGTGTTATGGACTGGTTCCCGCTCATAGAACGTCCACATTGTGCTGCCACTGCGACTCTGGCGCTCGCTTTACGCCCAAGCGTTATACATGGCGTTCTTCCGGCGTTTACAGCAGGTTTACAGTACGATCGCACTTTGAAATGCGGTCTGCTCATACCACGGTCACACTCCGCTGCGATCAGGCTGGCGTTTGCTTTGAGTTGAAAAAGTATCAAAATACGAGTAACGCACAGTGGAAACGCGGAAAATTGTCAGAAATTTTCAATCTGTTAAAACAAGAGAACCAACAAATGTCAGAAATGGTAACGCGCTCAAGATCATATATTATAAACCCAAGAATGTAATTGTAGAATATAAAATATATTGGTTTTGCGAATGACCAACTCAGAATTCCGTTAAATAACAATAACAACCAGCCCCTAATTAACGAACCGGTGGCCGACTCGACCGTCTCCGACCACAACCCCCAGTGGGCTGCAGAAATTTCTTTCATTTGTAATTGACATATAGTTTATCACAAACCAAAAATCAGCATTAATCAACGTTGATTAACACAATAAACGAAATTGAATTTCCCCAACTACATGCACCTTTTACGGGACTCGGCCTCCAGCTCGCAGTTTGACTTTTAATCATCCCAAAAATTCCCATTATATAAATAAAACTAATAAAACACCCATTGATAATGTCAGCCCGCACGCGAAACGAGAAACTCCCCACCAGTTATACATGCGGCGCGCGTGACAAGCTATGCTCCTATCCCACTTATCGCGTTTTCATCGCCCTCTTTGTACGACCCATTGCGTTCCTGCTTCGTCAAGTCTCTCGCGTTCACACGCTCTCACTGCGTTTCCTCCACGCCATAAACGCTCTTAATGCGTTCAAGTCGTTGTCATTGCGTTGTTAGTACGCTTTGCGCTGTCATGGCGACGGTACTACGCCTGGTCAGAACGCCGAACCTCTGCGCTTGTTTTGTGCATGCACAAAACAAGCGCGGCGCTCTAGCGCTCTGTGGCGATCACGGAGACCCTCTCTCGTCCTAGCCAGTGTCCACTGCGTCACCAATACGTTCTTGGATACCTTACTGCGCTTTGCTTGGCGCTTTGATTATTTTTCAGCGCAATGCAAGCGCCGGCCTGATCGCAGCGGAGTGTGACAGTTGTTTAATCGGACAGCTAATCTATTGCGGTGTGTTGGGTATTTTCCCCACAACCTAAAAACTGACTATGACTGGAGAACGCAGGAGGCGCTATCTGTACTCTCCGCGCCCGCGCAGAGAACGTTTTGCGAACTTATTGAGAACGTACTAGCATCACAATGACAGCGACTTGAACGCACTAAGAGCGTGAGACTTGACAAAGTAGGAACGCAATAGGAGCACACTTTGTTTTAAAAGTTTGACAATTTTCGACAGTTTTCGGCGCTCCTCCTGCGTGTTACTCATATGTTGGTACTTTTGCAGTGCAGTGAGATCGCCGGCCTGAGTGTGACAGGGTTTTTAAAAGCAGAGTCACGATATTATTATTATTATTATTTTATCTGAGCATTACACAGCGCAACGGAACATTTTCATTGGGTGATACGGTAATACCGAGTGGTTGTCAATAAACAATCGGTTTCGTAACTTGTTTACATAACCAGGGCACAAACGCGATATTTATGATTGGTATAAGAACAACATTTGTCTCTTATAAAATATTCTTCCTGTTTATGGCAGTTTTTTGTGGATGTGACTATTTTAACACCTATATCCACAGGGAAGGCCGCCCGTATCTTTAACCCCTACTATACGATCGGATTCGCTATACATGTACGCACAATCAACAATGCTGCTGCTCCGAATTGCACTTAATTCTGCAGGTTGCTTGGCTGATGTCGATATAATATGTCCTAATGTAGCTAATAGTAGTCGCAGTGAAGTTGAAGGGTGTGTATCTGCAGGGAATTTGCCAGTACAAGTTGGCAAAGTGGAGTAATAAAAACACCCGCGATAAGTAATGCTAGACATAGTAAAAAGATTGGCAGCAGATTCTTTGTGAGCCTGACAAATGTGTTACGGATTCTTCCCGGTAGGTACAGTAATGCTCTAAATAATCGACCCCTTAAGGCCTTAACCACAGCATAATTATGGGTAATTTTTCAGGATTTAGTCGGAAATATGGCTTGTTGTCAATCATCGGAAAGCTCTCACTGAAAAAGACAAATTAAAAAACTATAACTGTACTTGTTAACATCATCGGTTTGCCCTGACATCATCATAGATATTCAGCAGGATCCAACTGCATCGTAGCACATTAGCAGGACCACTTGATCAGTTTGAGCAAATCCATCTGCGAGCGTTCAGTACCAAAATGTGACATATCTACGAGGCAATTATGCAGACAGCAATTAACCCCAACGAGAGGTGTTCAATGCAATGTAAAATGCGACTTATCAAGTTGACTTGCAAACAGAGAGTGGCTAAAATTCAAGCTTGTCACCAAACTCGACTATGGGAGTGAGAAATGATAAACATAAACCAACTGGGACGTGTTTTAGAAATGAGATATTCGCTGAAATTCAGCTTCGTGTTTTGATTTAAAATTCCGAGCTTGACGGTTCGGTGATCGGTCATATAAAAGTCAAACATTCTCAGTATAAACTGTTCAAAACCGCCAAGCTAGACCATGAGAGTGATAAATGATAATCATTGAACATGTTTCGAATAAAAACAGCTGGTGTTTAAAAGAGAAGAAATCTGCGTAAAAATGCGATGTTTTCATTCTGTAACCCTATTAAAAAAAACAATCGGATTACTGCCAATATTGTCGATTAGTGTACGATAAATTATTGTCCATATATGTAAGTAATTTGCTAGTGCTATTCCAACATAATTCACGCGAAAACAGCGTTTAAAAGGCTCTTAAAATATTCAAACCACTAAGCTTGTCTGTTAGTCACCTCCCTCAAAGACCGTCAAGATTGCATTTTACCAACTCTGTTGCAAACAGCAATTCACTCCACCGAGAGCCGTCAGCGTCAACATGTGACGTATCAAGTAAACATACAAACAACAGACAGTATAGTTTTCTATATTTCATAACAGTGATGAGATAGCTAGTGATGTCCCTGAATCGTCGATTCTTAGTGGCATAGGTTTTTAGAACATTCTGCATCAATCAATTGTCATGTCATCGTTCCAGCTTTTCTAAGCATGTGGGGTGTGATAAAGTGCTTATTGTCCTGGACTGGACTTGGGTGGAACAGCAAACACATCTTTGATTTTCTGGCACAAGATTTGCTGAGCCAATTACGTCAGGTTAAACATAGTACTGGTACTGTATGCGAATATATTGAACGCTAACAAGCAGACCGTGAAATTATTATTCGCCCTGTATCATGATAATGCTTAGCTATTGAACTCATTGAATTGATCAACATGTTTTTCCAAAAATCTCATTTGCCGGGACAGTCTGTAGCACATTATCTGACATTGAAAATTTTACAATTTCTATACTGCATAGGTAATGCACATACAATAAGGTCAACACACGGTCATGAACAGTAGCTGCAATGTTTGTGAACTCCCACCATTGATTGGCAATATGTTATTGCCAGCGGAAATCGCCAAGCCGTTGATTTGTCTCTGATGTGAGTGTGGCCTCACACGCCGGTCTGGAACACTGACTGTGCCAGAAATCCTCCACACTTCCGACTCGTCTCTCCTGAGCAAGCCATGCTGCATGACGATTCTGAACGGGGTCCGTATCTGACATAGCGTATGCCACAGAAACACTGATACCCGAACTGCATGCCTGCATATTGGTATCCTGAAACGCATCCAAAAGCACTGATAATTTCTTTACGAAAATTGAAGAACGAACATTCATACTGATCCACACTGTTAGCAAATACTGTCGGTTTGATGGTGTCGGAATGGCGTAATCGTTTCGTCAGTTGTTTGGTGGTTGACTATTGTAATATGCGCCAAATATGGCCAAAGTTAACATTGTGCATGATTTCAAGTTCATGCCGTCAAAATTCAACAGTATATTTATCGGCGACCAAATTATATACGGCAGTGACTCCACACAGTATGACTTTACTGATATTTAATATTAATTGTTCGTATTCAGTGCAATGATCCGGTATGTGGATTCTGTGCAACGCATTCCGGATCCTTCTTGTCTTGCGTCCGTAATAAAATTACGTTGTTCTCAGCTACCGGTATCTTTTTCACTCACGAATTTTCTTTTGTCATCTGTCGATCTCATGTGGCCAGTTTACAAACTATTGTTTTGGGTTTTGTGGGGGATGTGACCTACATGTATACAGTGGTGGACTAATGTTAAGGTTGTCTGACTTCGGTTCATATGTGAAGCGGACAAGTTCTAAATCCGCGAAAACCGGCTTAATCATTGATATTTCCCGTATTATTGTGGCGGCTTAGTTTCCTTCGATGACACGGATCTTACCTGACTTCATTCGACTCAATATTGATGTTGAAATTGACAGTAATGTGACTATCAAATCAGATACATTTACTGACACAAGAGAATACACGCACTATAATAATTCAATAGACCTTCGATGTCAACCACTGGTGACAATAATATCAACAACAACAAAAACGTTGCTTAAGCTATTACAATGTTGAAGGTGTTGTCAGTTTTTGAACTTGACCTGTGCAAACCACTTCCATTTGACAGCGTTCTGACAGTTTCAAAGCACATGCATGTACATTTAACCAAGAGCGTCGACGTCAACAACAAAAGATAACAATGAACTGACGCCGCTCAGTGACGGATGACCACAAATGCTTCACACATTTGTACAACTATTACAATCATACGGGCGGATTCACACCATGTTCATCAATTGTCATTGAAACGTGTGGATATGAGACATTGTCATCATTCGCCGTGTTATCGCCCAGTTTTTACAATTTACGGACCGGGAGTCCACTATTGGTTAGAATGATTTTATCAGACAATATTCGGCTGACTCATTGCCATGGATACCAAGTGTCGTGATACTAATTCACTGGACAGTTTGATGCATCTTGCTATCAAATTTCATCGAAAGATGTGCGACGTTGTCATCAAATCATCATGCACAGTTACTACGGGATTTGCTATTGTCTTGGATGTTTCAGTCCAAACTAGCTGTGAATGTTACTGATATATTGTCGTGTTGTATGCATTCGCCTGTTATAACAAACTGTGTTTACAAGTGAGTCGACAATTTCCCTACTTACATGTTACCAAAAAAATGCCATTAAGATATTTAACTTATATGTACATCGATTTGAGTGTTAACTGATACATGTAGCTTTATTCCTTTACGTTTCCAAACGACATGCCCGATTCATTTGTTTTGTAATGGTAGAAATTAGTATTACTCGTAACTGAAGGATCAGGTTTTCACCTGCTGTCGTTTTATATTTATAATAATTATTTATACAGTAGTCAGTGAAAGGTGAACACATCTCATTTGACCCTCTTCAAACTTCAAAGTTGCATAAGTATTTTATGTCACTTTATGCTTTGAGGATTTAAGTTTCATCAAAACAAATGCGTGTAATAGAAATAAGATGTATTTTTTAGTTACGAATAATACTAATTTCGGCCATTCTAAAATATACGAATTGTAAATTAGCTAATTAAGCGCAAGAAATTGGTGTTGAGCGGTGTAAAATACCATTGGTCTGACCTTTATTAATTATGGTCCTGATATTAATTAAACGGTGTTGAACTGTAAACAATACAATCGAACAGTTACGTGTTACAGTCTGCCAGAAATGTTACTTAAACGGGTTTGTACCGTGGAACATGCTACATCCTGACCATATGTATAAAGGTCCAAGGTTGGCATCGATGTTGTGCGGTATGACACCATTAAAACGAAGGTTATTAACCGTTATTTTTCTAACTATGCATTAAGTCTCAGAGAAAATGCGATACATATATACATATGCGACACTACTCTGTTCTGAGTAGTGTATGCTATTTTTCTCTTTGAGTGAAATCAGATGACTGTTTGCATTAAATAGTCCTTGCAATTATCGAGAGGAGTACGGAAATGGCAAATATGATCCAACTTTTGTGAAGTGTGTATGCATGTGTTAAATGCGACCGCAGACATCGCGATGGGGCAATCACTGGAGTCCCTGGTTGAACACCCACTGTGCATTCTCACAACCATACCACATGCATATCGTTGCGCTCAAGCATTGTTTGATTTTCAGCAGGGAGGTCGTGCATTATCCCTTGTAACAAGCGCGAACAACAGGTTCAACTCAATTGGACATCTTTAAAGGAGTCACTGTAATTGAGTTGAGGCAGAAAGGGTGTATATATAATGATCTCCCAGATACTACGCACACCGACAGAGAAAAGAGGACCACGGTCCGGCCACCACAATTGCTGACATTGCGAAAGTGGTGCAGAAATTAATGGGTACAACATAAAAAAAACTAAAACAATATAGTCTGATTTATTGTTCAAGTTCAACTTCCAAGTTCAAATAAAAAAGTAAGCTAGCATCTAATTTCGAAACTTGAGAAGAATGCCATGTATCTATTTGCATAATGAGAAGAATGAAATATACGGCGTGTCATTTTGGCTTTATTTTCACAGTAGAGACCTAATTATAACTTCAACTATTCAACTCCTATTTATAATATTTATAACAGCTAATCAAAGACACGTTTCTAAATTTACCAGTATAGTGCATGGACCAATTTCGAGAAAATAAAGCGTCAATACTGCCTTAGTATAGGTAACTGAAGTTATTGCATAATATATCACAACTAAACAAGCGAGACAAATCATTACAACAAACGCATGTCGACACATGTACATATATTTACTTGCTGTATTATTGCATGGTTCATCGTATACATGTACATTAAATGTTTATTATTGTTCGTGTGTAGCATTATTAGTAGAAATATAGTCCAAACGCTCTGGTATTTGGAGAAAATAAAGCGTCAATACTGCTTTATTGTAGGTAACTGAAGTTATTGCATCATATATCACAACTAAACAAGCGAGACAAATCATTACAACACAAAGCAATGTCGTAATATTTCTGAAGCCATTGACATATGTGTTTTTGTATCACACATTGGACATTTTCAAATTCATTATTGTTACCATTTATCACATCAATTTTGAGTGTATTTAGTTGTAAGTTCATTGTCTATATGTGTTATGGTGTGTATTAAGCCCCTTTTACTGGTAAATGATATATAAACGCTCTTTACTATTACTAAAAAATTGTGTTTTCACATGCTTACCAAGTTCTTTACTATAGTTAAACTATAGTTAAACCATAGTTAAACTGTGGTGTTATATATCTATATTTCCATGTTTTTGAATACAAATTCACTACCTATACGTGTGGTATGACTAATAAGATGTATTTTACTGGCACGTCACATCAAAAAGCGATTTTAGTATAGTTAAAATATTGATTTCTGCATACTGCCTACTGCATTATGCATTCTGTACGGGTCTATGGCAATTTTAAATACATGTATGCCTATGTTTTCGTAATACAAATACAGTATATGTCGCATTGCACCATGTCACGTGACCTCGACTGCTAGCCCCAACTTGCTTCCATTTTAGTGTAGGTGCAACTTGCCTGTCGATGTCCACACAACGACGATTGGGCACATTTCGAATAAAAATAAATTATGCTAATGACGTTTAGTCTGCCCAGTCACATATAATTAAGCCATGTACTCCGCGCATTAATAAGGTTAAAAACAACAAAATGTTTCATTTTAATAGGCATGACAATGCTATTTATGATAGATTATCCTGTGTTATATCTTGATTTATTGAATTAAGTTGCACATAAGACAACATTTCTTCCAAATAAAACTGTTTTGTTTATATAGAATAGTTTGTAAACATTTCGTCATCATTGATTTGACATGAATTCACTTGAATGTACGTCTATATTCAAGTTTACCTGGAAAATATCGAAAATGAACACCGGCGATTTACTTATTAATTATGATCGAGAAATATTTGCACATGACATTTTCGATGACGATTTACTGATGGGGATTAATCTTGATGACGCTGATTCAGCCATGTATGTTACTGGTGGCCCAGAAACTGTTGAGTGTTGATGAAAATCCCGTGTTCACAATGACAGCTGGAGCTAGGTGTGTGTCTACAACTACAAGTTCAATCGCAGACATTATGCAATAAGAATTTGATTCAGATATTAATGAGGTATTTCCAAAGAATGACACTTTGCTTGAAGAAACCATGGACATGGCTGGTGATCATGCTGGGATTAAATCAGGTGAAGCTGACACTGAGAGTAGATTCAAGTAGATTCAAAGCACTGTAGTACATGAACTTCAAGAGCTAGAGAACAACTACCATTGCTCAAAGAAGACGCAGGCGAACACTTGACAATCAGATGGCTAGCAAATATCACACAAAATCTTTCATCAACATCGATATCAGAGGTGGTATAAATCAGCATCTGGCAGATTTTAGAAGAGATATCGATATAGTGCGGGATCAAGATTTTAAAGCAGCGAATCGCATGCTGAACTCCAAGCTGAAGAAAAGACGACAAAAAGGAAGTTCGATGCCAACAAAACACAATGAAGTAATAAATAGTGAGGATCTTAACTTAATTAATTATACACAGTGAGGAGCTTAAATTAATTCATGATTATCTGTGCGTATATTCTCCATACCACATCAGACTGCGCGCATGGTACCTAATTACAATTAAATTGTTATAATGAATGTTTGTGAGTAAACAACATCCAAGTTCAATAAAATCCAGGGTTTCTTTATAAGAATGACTAGATTCGCCAAAATCTCCAAATTGGGGTAATGAATATACGAACAAAATATGTCTAGTTTGTTTAATTTTCTCTGTTTGTGGATTGTCTGCACCTGTACAAAGTTTATATTAGCTATCAGACCATCGCGAAGGTACCAAATTGCTTTAGTGCACTAAATATGATCACAACTATGGTGTGATTGTACTGCGTAATTTCAGGGTTCCAGGCAATTTTTTGGCGGAACCAGTATGATTCTTATTTTGTTGTTAGCAAGGAAATTATTGCTACGTAGAATTGCCACATTCATACCGTTTTGGTTGGAAGTCCATGTAATTGTTGTGCGAGGGGGTTCTATTTGTACCTAACAATAACGAGTGTTTGTGATTGTTTTGAAGTGGTATTAAAATAAACAAAGAGCGTTTGCGTGAAGAATTAATAATAAAATTTCACTCGCTATCATATCTCTGGGTCTTTGCAGATCTTTACAGAAAATATTGTATCCGTGTGAGTATTTCGTTCTGTTTTCGACATCCATATCTACTTTAATGGGGAATTCCATGACCAGTTGTTCACACGATTGCTAGTAAATGACGAAAAACGTGTTTGGAGATATGACGTTTTGCGTAAATAATCATTGTCGGGCTTCTGGACAATAACGTCGAAGGAGTTTTGCATAGTATATCTCCTCTGTATGAAATAATGTCTCATGTTATAATACTGATGGCTTTCAATGTTGCATTCAGATTTCCAGAGTTCAAGATGCAATTTATAATCGTTATTGGCTCTGTTCCACTGACAAAACACTAAATGTGAACTATTTTAACACTGGGCCGATGTATACGGATGCCATTTTGTTTGGAAACAATGCGATAATTAATGCCTCCAATCTAACTAAATCATTGAAATATGAAACAAGCGTTTCCGCAAATCTATAGAGCCATAAAATATATTGTCTTTCGTGTCTTGGTTTCCTTGTTTTCGACCTACTTCGGCCACAAGAACGTGACGCAGGTAAGCTATACACATATTACTGAATATTTACAACTATTATTGTTATTTTCAGTGTTGCATATATGCAGATTTCAACATTATCTAGTTGATATGTTGATGTTTGATAGTTTCAAAATATCTACAGTTTACGAGAGATGTTTTAGCCGCCCAGGCAGTGACATAGGTGCACGTTATCTGATAACGATTGAATCACCTGTCTCTGCGTGCATATTATTCTTTTTCTTGTCTTTCATTTAAAGATACGGTTGGCCTTGGCGGTGGGTATGCTGTGAAAATATTTCCACCCGTCAAAAACCGCCA
Organism: Siphonodentalium dalli; assembly: GCA_032622095.1. NCBI lineage: Eukaryota > Metazoa > Mollusca > Scaphopoda > Gadilida > Siphonodentaliidae > Siphonodentalium > Siphonodentalium dalli. The sequence continues at coordinate 47,408,707 of CP136066.1, forward strand.
CAAACAGAAAGAACATCAAAATGTAGACAGACTTTGTCCGTATACAAATAAGAAATATCGCATAAACAGTATGTTATTGTCATATGTTTGACCAGTGTTATGTAAACAAAAGCTTAAAAATTACTTTTCTGGTGTTTGTTTATATTATGATGGTAAACATAAAGAGCGTTCTTTGTTGGTGAATTCCTGATATGGAACTAATAAAGAGCGTTTATGCCATTTGTGTGTGATTAGCCAGTAGATTTGTGCTGTCTTCTGTAACACAATCAGGCTCTTTCTTAGGTAAAATATAGTAGGTCTTTATGATAACATGCTGTTTACGCGATGGTCATGGTATATATGAACGAAACTGTGTGCGTTTTAATGTTTTTCTGTTTACGGTGATTGGACAAATATGAATATTTTCGACAACTAAGGCCTCACGTGCCTTTAAAGCGTAGAGATGTATTCGTATAATTGTGATCTGATTAACAAAGCAGATATGAGTCTCGTCAATCAATGGATAGGTTTGAAACGACCGCAATGGAATTATCGACAAGTTATCAATCGGATCACAAATATAAGAGCGCATTTCGTCGCTCCAACTAAAGGTGAGAATATGTATCATGAACGCACAGTGTTAACTCCGAATTTTTTTCCACCCGCCCGATTTTCCCGTTATTGACATAATACAGCCTACATACAATAGAGAACTTAAAATGTGCATATAGTGTCCTAAGTGCGACATCGGAATACAGCGGCCATTTGAGCTTCCTTTATTTGGGGTCGCTTCGGTGGCCTTGTGGTATTGACGTCGAGCTTTGAGTCGCAAGGTGCGCTCGCCGTCAAGGGCCGGAATTCGAATTCCTCCCAATCCCCCAAAAATTTCGCTGTCTCAAAACTTACATTTGCTTCTAAAAATAGGCGCCTTGCGTGTTGTATAGTCCCAGACATGTTCAAAGAGCAATGCTCGGCAAGTTTCGGAGACGTATATATAACATGGTACTGTGCCATATCTGCTATATATATAGCCTACATACAATATATACCTTAAAGGAATATTATTCTGAAAATTTGTTGGTATTTTCTTTCAATATACCTATATTATATAATTAAAACCCTTGTTTACTAAAAGCGTCAGAACTATAATGTCGTAACTCACATTTTCAGAGAAAACGAAGGTTGAAGTTTTCAGTCAACATTTCTCATAATGTTGACAAAGCATGACGTATCGTTGTATTTATCCCAATGAAAACTGGCATTAGCTGTCCATTGAACCACATGTTGTTTCTGTTTACTCCCTCGTTTTCTTTTAAAAAGAAATAACTTGTTTGGAGATACGACATTTTGCGTACGCCAACGACGACTGGTTTCCGTGCTATAAGGAAGTTGTGTTAATAAATACAGATTAAGCTAAATATGGTGGCAATCGCATGTGTCTATGAACTAAAAAGTGCCTATTCCACATTATGAATATTCACTCATGTGCATCATCATACAGAAATGTGGGGAACAATCACAAAATTTAAATCACCAAATGATCACGTGACTAGCATGGAGATACGACCATATAGCACACATTTGAAAATTTACAAACACAAAACAGAAGTCACTTGGACAACCTGAACCATCCGATTGGCTGCTGTTGACATACGACCTTATAGCACGAATAATTGTGAAGATCGCTGGAAATACGACATTTGTGTCACTGGTTTGTGATAATATGTGCCATCCAATGCAAACATTGTTTGGCCCATCGGATTGGATTTTTTCTCACGATTCGAATGATATAAAAAAATCATTTCCCGCCAAAATGGAGTTACGATAATCGACAATCGACATTTGACAGTTTGATATAATTTATTATCTGAAAATGTCCCACCATTGAAAATAAGTAGGTTATTGTCAGCAGAAATAGCATCACTGTCTGCTATTTGATGTAGTCCGGCCGCCAGGTCACGGATGCGTGTTTTGGCGTATAAAGTTTTTTTCTCTGCGGATTTTGTAAATTCAGGTATCCGACATCAAGATTTTATCGGCTGGCCATCTGTCAGCCTTGAGCTATTTTTTTTATAGCGCCCTAAAAAGTATACCCCCCCCCAATTTTTTTCACAGACGTAAAACCAGTTACTTGGAATTTATTGCAAACTCACATGACTAATCTAGTAAAATATATATATTTTCATGAAGCTAAGGTATAATGACACTATTTTGGCCCAAAATTGAAACTCACCATCCAAGATGGCCACCAAAATGGCCGCCGGAAGTTGAAAATATATCATTTGTTCACAATTATCTTCTAGATCAGTTCATGATGTTTGGAACTGGTTGAGTAATATGACTTTATTTTGTATTTTATATATTAACTGATCATTGGAGCAATTATATATGCCATTATTGGGGTCCTATCCGCTTGTGATCCCTCAAAAATTCGATTTTACAGAAAGCGGTATAAAATTTCACAAAAAATCACAACTGGGATTCTAGTCATATTTCAACAATACATGAACAGAAGGTTGCAATTATGTGAGGCATACCATTACATATGAATATTCCAACTCACTGGAACCAAAATTCTTACTTTGGCTCAAAATGGCTGCCAAAATGGCCGCCAAAATATGGAAAATGGTAAATATTGCCCTAGGGTGTCCCGCAATCGCTTACAAGTTGTGGTTGATGTACAAAATTGGCTATTCTTCCTTCTATACATTGAATACTAACATGTCTGCTGCACCATGGTTAATTGTTACTGTTATCGCCACTGACATCAAAAATTAACTTTTCAGGTTTGGATCATTTTTTCTAGTAATATGTAACTATCTTTAGATTGAAAGGTGTTTATTGTATTGGTCTATCTTAAATGTGTCACTCTACGGAGTTTATAGACCAAATTGCTCAAAATGGCTTCCAAAATGGCAATCAAATTGGTAAAAGTTATTTTTTAACATATATCATTATAACATTATATATATAACATTATTCTCTGCGTTATCCGAAAATGTAGCAAATTGTGACTCACTTGGTTATTATACGTGTTAGGTAATTAACTGACAACTAAATGTTCTATTATGGTTGTCCCAGTTCCGAATGGGGCATGACAAATTCATTTTAAAGTATGGAAATTTGCGGAGAACCTCTTTTGTGATTCTGACCATATTATTGAAAGGAAATGGGCAGAACTTTGAGACGGAACTGAGATGAACCATAATATGTGGCTCTTCTGGTCCATTGTGATAAACCAATATCAACTGGATACAGGATGGTTGCCAAGATGGTAGCCAGGGAGTTACTCCATGTGATGTGAATAGGTATACATGGAGTTAATGTATGTCATGAATGATGTGAATATTTATACAATGAGTGACTATATGGTTATGAGTGTGTTGTCCATAGTGATATATATGGGTATACAGGGAGAGGTCATGGTCATGTGTGGGGTGAATCGGTATGACTGGTGTGACTGCATGGTGTACGGTTGTGTATATCATGTACGGGTGCACCTTGTGTGCCTGTGTGGACATTGATGTGGTGTATGGATGTAGCTACATGGTCATCTATGTATTGATTATATATATATGGAGTGACCGTAAGGTCATGGATGGGATGTACATGTGTTTCTGTATGCTCACGAATGGGGTGTGTGGATAAATAGTGAGTGATTTTATGGTCAGGTGTAATGTGTATGGTATACATATTCACCTCACAATTGGCCATATCACTCACTGTATCCTTATTTGTCACACCATAGCCGAATAGCCACGAAATATATACTAATACACCCCAGCCATGTCAGTATAGTCACTCCATGTGAGCATATGCACATCATCCGTGGCCATATAGCCACTCGCTATATACACATACACCTCGCCCATGACCATATAGCAACACGATTGTATATCCGCATAACCTACACATGACCATACCGCCACGAGTTGCCAAGCAGGAACAACAGGTATACTCACACACCTGACAATTTAGTCACTTCCTACATATATATTCATTACATTGATGATCATACAGTCACTCCTTGTATACCTACTCATCACACCATTGACCATACAGTCACTACATGTATACATATTCCACACACAGTCATATAACCACTCGATATATACATATGAAGCTCACCCTAGACCATAAATTCACTCCATGTATACATATGCACCTCACCACTGGCCATTCAGTCCTTCCAGATATACAAAATCCCGCACACACGACCACTCATACCATCCATACTTGCATATACACCTCACACATGACAATTCAGCAATGCACTGTATAATCATACACGCCATCCATGATCATACAGCTAATCCCTACACACCCACCAATGATAATACATCCACGATATATATACATATACATCACATCCATTACTACAAGGACACTTCCTATATACCCACACGATAATGTCCACCCAGCTTACTCCAGGTATGCATATAGACTTCAATCATGACAGTTCAGTCATTCCATGTATACCACACATTACCCGTAACCATAACATCACTCACTATTTATTCACACACCCCATCCATGATCATACAGAAAACACATGTACATCCCATCCATGACCTTACAATCACTCCATATATACATAATCAATACATAGATGACCATGTAGCTATATCCATACACCACACCAATGTCCATACAGGCACACTGGATGCACCCGTATGGGATAGACACAACCATACACCATACAGTGACTACATGCATACCGACACACCCCACACCTGACCATGACCTCTCCCTGTATACCTATAAATATCACTATGGACAACACAAACATAACCATATAGTCACTCACTGTATACATATTCACATCATTCATGACATACACTAACTCCATGTATACCTATTCACCTCACCTCTGATCATAGAGTAACTCCATGTCTACCATCTTGGCATCAATCCTGTATCCAGTTGATATTGGTTTATCATAATTGACCAGAAGAGCCATATATTATGTTTCATCACAGTTCCGTCTCAAAGTTCTGCCCATTTTCTTTCAATAATATGGTCAGAATCACAAAAGAGGTCCTCCGCAAATTGCCATACTTTAAAATGAATTTGTCATGCCCCATACGGAACTGGGACAACCATAATAGAACATTTAGTTGTCATTTAATTACCTATCACGTATAATAACCAAGTCAGTTACAATTTCGGATAACGCAGAGAATAATGTTATATGTTATATATATAATATTATAATGATATATGTAAAAAAATAAATTTTACCAATTTGGTTGCCATTTTGGAAGCCATCTTGAGCAATTTGGTCTATAAACACCATAGTTTGACACATTCAAGATAAACCAATACAATAAACACCTTTTAATCCAAAGATAAAATGGTCCAAACCTGAAAAATAAATTTTTGCCGATATTTATGTCAAGTTTTTGAGAGAAAAGTCCAATATTTTTGGTGATGTCAGTGGTGGCAACAGTAACAATTAACCATGGTGCAGCAGACATGTTAGTATTCAGTGTATAGAAGGCATAATAGCGAATTTTGTACATCAACCACAACTTGTAAGCGATTGCAGGGCACCCTAGGGCAATATTTATCATTTTCCATATTTTGGCGGCCATTTTGGCAGCCATTTTGAGCCAAAGTAAGAATTTTGGTACCAGTGAGTTGGAATATTCATAAATAATGGTATGCCTCACTTAATTGCAACCTTCTGTTCATTTCTTGTTGAAATATGACTAGAATCCCAGTTGTGATTTTTTGTAAAATTTTATACCGCGTTCTATAAAATCGAATTTTTGAGGGATCACAAGCGGATGGGACAATATACAAAATACAAAATAAAGTCATATTACTCAACCAGTTCCAAACAGCATGAACTGATCTAGAAGATATTTGAGAGAAAATGATATATTTTCAACTTCCGGCGGCCATTTTGGTGGCCATCTTGGATGGTGAGTTTCAATTTTGGCCCAAAATAGTGTCATTATGTCTTAGCTTCATAAAAATATATACATTTTACTGGATTAGTCATGTGAATATGCAACAAATTCCAAATAACTGGTTTTACGTCTGGGGAAATCTGGGGGGGGGGGGGGTATACTTTTTAGGGCGCTATACAAAAAATAGCTCAAGGCTGACAGATGGCCAGCCGATAAAATTTTGTTGTCGGATACCTCAATTTACAAAATCCGCAGAGAAAAAAACTTTATACGCGAAAACAAGCATTCGTGAATTCCGGGTGTTTGGCGACCGGACTAATGGGGCCATCACACACCAGTACGGAACGTCGACAGAGCCCAACCTCCTCCACACTTCTGAGTCCCGTCTCCTGTGCAAGCTTTGCTACATGATGAATCATTAAGGCTTCCGTATCGGCCATAAGTCATACCACAGTAACACTCATTCCTATGCTCCATTCCTGCATAATGGTATCCTGAAAAGTATACATAAGCAACGATAATTTCTTCACGACCATTGAAGCAGTGAACGACCACACTGAGTCACCATACATAAACACATACCGTGATACGATAGCTAACTCTCATGAGTAGCATATTATTCTGGTTGATTTAGCATGGGGGAATCGCGAAAAATTTGCAGGCACGGATGTTGATTTTTGACTTTCGACCCTTGTTGGGACCCACCAAGCCCCGCGTCCAAATTGTTTTCCGTTTTCGGCAGTTTTTTCCTACCATTTTTGGACACCCACCCCCTTTTAACACTAAAACATATATTTGCGGGGGGAAATTCACTGTAAACAGCTGTATATGAATTTCTGTGCATACTATTGGTCATGGATGTTAACATTGACATGTATATAGGAACAAGTCATTTTGGGGTCATTCGGTCAAAACAAAAAATGGCTGCCAGCAGCCATCTTGGATTTCAAAATTCAGGCTATACTGTTTGTCTGATCATCATGAAATTTGTCATTTATTTCCTTTCATTTGACATATAAAGTCGAGATATGATATCGGAAAATACTGAATTCTACCAAACAAATCGGTTCGTTATTATTTCTGTCCTCCGAAAGCCCTCTGACCCCGTTATCAAATCAATATTTTCAAGCAACAAATTGTCGCGAGCGTGTACTTGAACGCGATGTCATAACCAATAAATGCTCATATATATTCTGCAAGTCATTCCGAAGCAATACCTCTTGTATTTCACCCGGTGTGTTTGTGCTCGATATTTTCAACTTTATTCATCAAACGAATTCCAGAAACTAGACGTGTCTGTGGTGCGGTAACTTTTGAGAGACTTGCTGATTAATTGACAATAAGCGAGAGTAAAGTTCACAAATATTGGCTTGAAAAAGAAAATATGCATATGTATGGCTAGGGCGAATATCGACCTTTAGTTAGACACCAAAAGGAGCCCTCTAGGTGCTGTATTTCTCGATATATCGGCCGTCCCACGCAATTTGAAATTCTGTCCCGCAGATTGTCGTTCTATCCCATATTCCATCCCATGTTAGGTCAGTTGTCGACCGAATAATGCAACGTCTGGTGTCCCGTCAATGGCGGAGTTAATATGTCTGGATAGGGCGAATGTTGGCCTTTCGTTAGACACCAAAAGGAGCCATCTACGTGCTGTATTCCTCGAGATATCTGCCGTCCCACGCAATTTGAAATTCTGTCCCGCAGATTGTCGTTCTATCCCATATCCCATCCCATCCCGCAGATTGTCATGTCCCTAGATATCCGATAGAGTATTGAAGAAAAACTGGAATTATTAATGTTTTGTTTTCCAATAAATTTATCTGATTTAAAAACAGAATTGGACTTGAAGGTATAGTTAAATAATTGGAATTTGCTTTGAAACAATATTAAAATTCTGGGAATTCCACGTGACCTTGACCTGTACATTCTTGTTTTACTTTCGATTAGTTCGGTAAAATACAGTACTTTCCGATATCACAACTCGACTTCGATTTGGCCGAGTTATATGTCAAATGAAAGGGAATTTTATTGCCAATTAGACACTGGGGATAGTTTGGTTGAAATTATCGATTTCCAAAAATAATAGGGTATATTTAGTTGGGTTTGGTTTTAGCCAAAATCGATGATTGGAACCTTTCCACTGGTATAGTATATATTGGTATTTTAGTAATTTCCCCCAGGGGCCTGTGTTTATATTCGATGATTGGAACCTTTACACTGGTGTAGTATATATTGGTATTTTAGTAGTTCCCCCCCCAAGGGGCCTGTGTTTATATTCGATCATTGGAACCTTTACACTAGTATAATCTATATTGGTATTGTAGTAGTTTCCCCCAGGGGCCTGTGTTTATATTCGCACAGGTGTCCAGTCTCTTTAGTTGTTCGTTTGATTTGGGTTAATTTGTATCTGTGTGTGTTTTTAACAACGAGCAGAATATAGTTAGTTGTCCGCTCTATGACTTGATCAATGCTGCGGCTCTGACTACGTAGGCCTATTGTATTAAGAAAATACCCCCTCCCTTGCATATAGACTGATGGGTCGGGTCATTGTCAGAAGATATCAATCATATTCGTAGTCAGCTTTTCAAACTGGTCACAATTTTTGCTATCTCCAATACAACCAAATCATTGGATTCAGTTTTGGAGTGTGAGTCAACATATTAGCTACGAACGCGATGTCGTTATATTTTGCGTTATAAACATGGAATTACAGAAAAAATGTCTACAAATGTCATCACAAGTGAAGAGTTGGCTATATTTGTGATCGATTTTAAAAGCTGACTACGAATGTGGCAATGGCCCTATCGGGCGTGTATCGTACTTGTCTTATGTGTCTACCCCTTCTCTTCATACCTGCATGGGAGAAGGAATATTCCTGATAAGGGTTGGGTACTAGTGTTATTCTTGTCCGCTGTTGCATGTTCCAACCCGAATGCAATCTGGTGATCAACTAAACGTGAGAGTACTGAAAGCAACTGATCCCATGATATCCCATAGCAGCCGAGACAGCAGTAAAACCCCAAGAAACTACCAGGAACGTGGCTACTGGCTACAGGGGCTCATATGAGGGGTGTCCACAATGTAATTTCCAACTACACCCACCCTCCCCCTGAACCAGACCACCCCTGATCCAGATATACATACTAATGACAACTATGACTACTACACTGAAAGAACTAAGTAGTTTTGAATAACTTTCCCTTAGTCAGGTGGCATCTTAGTCATATTGACTAAGACATTTTGGTTTGACTATAATATCAAATCTTAGTTAGATTCAGCCTACACACTTAAACTGTTCGGTTTTTGTTGGATTTGATCAAAACCAAATCTGAATCCCTGGGATTTGAGGACATGTTTCAATACCAAGTATTGCCATATTGGTTTAGACTGAAGTTTTCAAGAGTTGTCGTTATATTGTAAAAATCACGGTAAACAACTTATACTCGGTTCGATGGATGATCGCAGATATGTTTCCCGGTGGCCGGACAATCTAGGCTTGGGGCAATCTGGTTGAGATTTTCACAGGTATTTATCTATAAACTAATTCTTTCAAGTTCAACTTTGCACGAAATCTTCACACACTTGTTTTGTCTCAGCTTCATGTGAGCGCAATCAGAGATGTGACAGAACATTTCAAACTCAACAAATAAGATTATGCCTTTGTCAATGGATAAGACATATAGTTTTCATCAAAAGGTATGGAAGTTGAAAGAGTCAATTATCAGTTTATTTGATAAAAAGTTGTCATGACGTTTAAAAATTATCATGGTTCACATAAATTTATCAGGTTTAGGACTTTAGGTCAATAGGTGTATGGGAGGTCATGCATTTACACATTTATTCCTTATTTGCATTTTTAGACCGATCGATCTAAATTTGCTAAACCAATCAGTCTAAATAAATCGAACGATTAGTATTCCTGGCACGTGTCCGGAACTTCGGACAGTAACAATTTGTCAATGGATAAGACAAAAAATTTTCATTAAAAAGTCCTGAAGTTGAAAAAGACATTTATCAGATTATTTGATAAAAAGTTGTCATACCGTTTGACAATGATCATGACTCTTGGCAATTTATCAGGTCTTGGTCAATATGTGTATGGGAGGTCATGCATTTCCACATTTATTCCTTATTTGCGCTTAACCGCAAATTACTTACACTTAAGCGCAAATTATTTATGCTTAAGCGCAAATTATTTATGCTTGAGCACATATTATAATCATTTATGCTTAAACACAAATGGATCATATTTATGCTTAAGCGCAAATAAGCAATAAATGTTAAATGGGCATCCCATATGCGTGAACCACCGATCAATCTTTATTAGACCAATCGACCGAGTCTCAAGGCCGAGTTTCGTTCTACATTGTTCCCAGTGCGCATATTTCCACATCACATTCATATTATATTATGTAAAGGAAGAAGTGTTACTCTTATCAGTAATATTGATTAATCGGAGTGAAAGGATATACCTTTCTCTACAGTTTGGTGTTAGGGCGACCCTTATAATCCATATGACGAGATCTCTCCCAGGGTTCCAAACTTTAAAAATTGACTCTCTCCGAAACATAAAATATGCACTTAGGACAAGTTGGAACTCAAGTCGCGCTGTGATTAATCTCTTTATGACCTGAATCTGACATCGATGTTTCATTGTATGCTCGATAATATGGATATAGACGCGTAACTGAACAAAAGTAATGTTTCAAACAATTCGGCTGGAGGGTTGTTGCACCCAATAGACGATATGTTTTGAATGTTATATAAACACAGCCTGTTTGCCCTCTCAGCATCATAGCAATTCACCTAGGCCCCACCATTTCAATTTATTTACCAAAAGAATATGGTGACGGGATTGGGGGACAAGTGCTAGTCCCTTAGAAGGAGTTCCTCTCCCGAAATTGATTTGTGTCCCCTACTGCGATCAAAGTGACCATCGCAATGTGTTTTGACAAACGACTGGGTTCTCACCTATAAACCGGCGGTATCATTACTCACCTTGATCCGCACAAAAGTTGATGCAGAAACCGTGTGAGACATCCTTGTGAATGATCCACATTCCGCTCAGGTCTCGGGCACCCGCATCTTTGAAACATCCCAGGTATTCTGCTCTATTCTCGAAATCAATGCGTAGCCCTGTGGTTTAACACAAAATCTTATGATAGGGCGTCATAAAGCTAACTGTAGTAGGATGTATTGGATACACAGTTCAGTATATGTTGATCACCAACATGATTAACCTGGATCGATCGGGGTTAAGAGGCGAGCTACAGGTTGTTCCTGTTGGTAAACAACTTATATAATGAAGTGTGTATCCAACTTACACACTGCTAATTTTACTGATTTACAATGTTGGAATGTGCATAATGAAAGTTTATTGCGAGTTATTGAAGGAAAACTTGATCAAAGTCAAGCACGTGTCCCCATTATGAATATTGGCTTCACCAACAATTTCGCCAACAACGATTTCATTGTCCCAGTGTTCGTCACGAATGAGCTGCGTACTTGCGTGCATGAGTCTTTATCCACAGAATTACTCACCATTGACGATTAATTGTAGATGCTGCACTGGTTTAGTATGAACTCGCTTTTTTATAGTCGACCTGTCGAATCTGAAACTCATGGCTGGTCTGTAGCAAAGCGCTAAATTGTGCTATAGTGGCTGGGGCGAATATATAAATATATGAAAAGAATACAGAGGCCTGACCCATCTATATACAGTTGCAATGAACAACATTGTATTTAATAAGTATTTACAGGAACGTATATGTAATGTCTGATACATGGAGTGTCCCACTTGGAATTTCTACCTGCACACCATTTTAACAAGAATTCCCAACATACTGTCTAAATTTCAAACCGCTAACATGGCACTGTCCTATGTGGTTAAGAATTTAACTGATGCCAATTTAGTCGCAACCAATTTCACACTAAATATTAATTGAAAAATAATATATTGTGAAACCATTTGCAACCTATTGTCGATGCGAAACTCCAACCGATTGGTGGAGTGTTAGGCATGCAACTTCCAACTGTTGAATTGTTTTTGCCAATGTTGGGAGACAGGATCGTGGAAATAGGGTCTCCGTTGGGGTGTCTACCTTGGAATTTACAATGGCATCCTCTCGAACCAGACCACACAACTAACACATTTGCGTTTTCATCTTGCACCCTCCCCCTTGGACTTTGATTTCAACTGTCGCCATTTGACAAAAACATGTCGGATTTTATAAACGACTTCCTAAAGTAACTTTATAACCCTTTTTTTTACAAGGATAGCGGATGTTCAATTTCTCTATTGAACATGTGACTTCATGACAAAAACACGTCACATTTCAAAAGACTTCCAAATGTAACATTGTAACCCTTTGTTTGCAAGGATAGCGGATGTTTTATTTTTGTCTAGATTTAGCAAGGAAGGTTAGAGCTATTTTCATTGCTATAGCTGGAGTTATTCTCTAGTAAGCAAACGTGACCCCGTGACAAATACATGTCGGAGTTTTAAACGGCTTCCATTAAGTAACGTTGTATCAATTTTACAAGAATAGTGGAACTATTTTCAAGTTTCTAGTTTATGTATATACTTTTCTGTAACTCTAATCCTTTTTAACACTGATAGTGGAAACATTTTTAATTATCTGGTTGGAATTATTCTCTAGTAAACAGATGTAACATTGTGACAAAAACGACCTCCAATTTACTGTATAACCTTATAACCAAACGTCTAACAATGATATTGGAATTATGGTGTAAAGTATGGTCAAGTATGGTCAAGTATCTCCAAAGAAGTATGGTCAAGTATCTCCAAAGAAGTATGGTCAAGTATCTCCAAAGAAGTATGGTCAAGTATCTCCAAAGAAGTATGGTCAAGTATCTCCAAAGATGCAAATACAAATACGACGCATTTTAACCGGTGTATTGGAGTTGACACACATGCAAAGGTTGAGAAAAGGTGTGTAATTATATAACTTGTTGATGATTTATCACCATCAAGAAGCTGAAGTTACTCCTATTTATTTTCACAAAATCTTCCGAGAATTTGAAACCAGCATTATGCTGCATTTTAAATCAGCCCAATATGAACTTGAATTTCAATTGTGAATTATCCGCCGATGTCTGTGTTATGGTGACGTGATACCACGGGCGGTGCATTTGAACTGAGGACAACAAATACAAGTCTCTGTTTCATTATGTTCTTCAAATAGTGGATCATTGTCTTTCATTTCGGAATTTTCATCTGTACCGGACAAATTTACTTGGAAATTGTTCTGCAAAAGAAAAAAATCTGATTGCTCTCTATATTCATGCATGCACGGTACACGTGATTAGGACATTTTCATTTCATAGCACCTTTTAATTACCGCACATGGTCGGGAAATTTATGGCGCAGGTATTTTAATTGTAATTATTATAGATGGTTATTTTCATGCATTTTAAATTAAAAACTTTCACAACTTTTGCCAAAATAAATAAAAAATCAGCCACAATGTTACTTTCCTGTTTATATGTTATACTTATTCTATTAACTAATGGTGTTATTTTGATTAACGGTCGATTTTGGCTCACTGTAAAAACGATAAGTTCACAGGAACACAACTATGGTTTAATTTCATAATTAATATATCCAATATTAATGACTTACCATATACCCAATTTAGTGAATGTAACTGATGAGTGTAAACCCAGGCACTTTTCATTCGACCAAAAGCTCTTCAGAGCTTGTGTTTGTAAAATGTCTTTGCCTCCGACTTTTAAATAAAGTTTGTCTTATCTTATCTCAGTTTGCCCACTGAAATAATGTTACCGAAAATACAGTCTCGACGAAAACACAACATCTGAACTATACACTACTCATAATTTGAACTATATATTACTCATAATTTGGGGACGAATTTCTCCATAAACAACCCTGCGAAAAATACGATACTTAAAGTCCCGCATTCTGGGTGGCCAGCTGCCAGATTACCAACCTGCTACACAAATAACTGTATCGCCTAGATATATATATACAAGAAAACCTTAATCAGAAATGGTAACGCCCTCAAGATCATATTATTAGCCATAAATATAAATTATAATATAAAGTATATTGGTTACAATCATGCATGCACCGCCTCAGAATTCCGTTAAAACAACTAATCTTTCAAATTATTACAAAAAACTACGGCTTATTACTGCAGGTTTCTCATTCACCACACCAGATAGCTTCTAAATTCGGATACAAAATCGGAGGCATGGTGTTCCCGCCAAGAGCGCATGGCCCAGCCATTGTTCATACCTAAACATCGAAAGCAATTAACGCGGTCATAATAGTTACATACTGCAACTATAAGACACCCAGCGAATACACACACCACGAAAACCCGAAATGTGTTGTCCTGCGACAAATCCCATCGCTATAGCTCAATTTGACGCATCCAGATTAGCATTCCTACAATATCCTAAAACAATAAAGCGAAGTATGGGACCTCCGCAAATAGTCCGCAAATAGCGACCTACTGCGAATTGTCACAACCAGAAAACCCCGTGATATATTTATAAACAATTTCTAAAATCTGTAGAACAGTATACATCGGTGGCGTTAATAAATATCGTTTCGCCCTCTATGGGCGTAAACTGTGAGCGTGTTTTCGCCTGCAAATTGAGCCATGGGGAAATTTAATGTGACTATATACGTACAGTGGTATTTCCGTACTTCGATTTCAGAGGGATCATTTGTCGCCATGGATATTCATATTCATGTATGTTATTTCGGCGGACGTCTCGACATGCTTTGTTAAACCATGTCTCATTATCCGCTATCATTGTTGCATGGCAAGTGCGCGCCGTTGTATTGGAACGGGAATTCGGGCGCTAACCCTTAGCGCAATGCGAGCTGTCTGTTTCTAGTGTTGTTTTACCTGATATGTTGCATCGTTGTTTGAACATCTTTCATTTGTCGTCAGGTGACATAAATCTGAATGCTATCTATTTTTATATTGTGTGGGGATTTGAGGATGGTACAATATATTGTGTTCACACATAACCCCTTCGAGCTGTTTATTTATATCGGTGTTTAACATGTTATCTAACATCGTTTAGTGAACATTTTCATTTAGTTGTACGCGACAAATATCGGAATGTTATATTCTAAATCAATTTCCACGTTACTCCTTCGTGCTGTTTGTAAGTATTGACGTTTTATCTCTAAAAGTCTTGGTCTTTAAACTGTTTTTGTCATTTCTTTGAATGCGGAATATATCTGAGCTATGAATAGAGATGTTATTGAGAAAAATTCCAACACTAGCCCTTGGTTGTTTAACATACAATGTGGCCTTATTCTTAATATCAATTGTATTTCTGCATATGCAGCATATATCATAATCTACAATATATTTTGAGAACTACGTATATATATATGTGTGTATATCTATTATATATTTTGGAAGATCTGTCTGTGTGTGTCTGTGTGTGTGTGTGTGTGTTCGCGATGAACTCGAAAACGGCCGACCCGATTTCGATGAAACTTCGTATGTGGGGGTATTTTCGGCCGGGGTGGCATAGGCATATTAATTTGTCCGTGCGACGTGACCTTGACCTTGAAATCGGGTCATTTCAAGGTCAAACGCCTGAATATCACGGGATTTCGATGAAACTTGGTATGTGGGGGTATTTTCGGCCGAGAAGTGGTATAGGCCTATTAATTTGCCCGTGCGACGTGACATTGACCTTGAAATTGGGTCATTTCAACTTTTCAAGGTCAAACGCCCGGATATCACGGGATTTCGATGAAACTTGGTATGTGGGGGTATTTTCGGCCGAGAAGTGGCATACGCCTATTAATTTGCCCGTGCGACGTGACATTGACCTTGAAATCGGGTCAATTCAAGGTCAAATCGCGAATTTTGATGGGATTTCCACGAAATTTGATACATAGGGTTTACTTTTGTGTTTTCGACGGGTCAAATTGTGACCCCGACCTGACCTTGACCTTCAAAATGATAAATTAAAGGTCAAATCGGGTAAAACAGGATGGATTTCGACGGGTACTTTTGTCGGGTACTTTTGTCCGGGCAGTGTTTTCGACGGGTCAAATCGTTACCTCAACTGACCTTGACCTTCAAAATGGTCAATTCAAGGTCAAAGCCCGGACTTCTAGTATATATATATGTTTGTATGTGGGTACTTCATAGAATTGAAAACGGCTGGTCGGATCGAGCTCAAATTTCGTATGTAAGGGTAAAAACCCACGGGGATCGTCGACGTCGCATTTTAGACACAAGCTCAGAGCACCGCTTCTCCCTACCCAGTCACAATAAAATGGCACCGTGGGGGGTTAACATACCTCTTTTAGGGACGGGTACCGTGAATTAACTCATGAAAAAAAACAAAATGGGTGTTGTGTTATTCTTATGGCTGTCGTTCCTATAAAGGGGGCGGGATTTTATCGGGTCAGTTTTTTTCCGCCCGAAAAAGGCCGAATTAACTCATTGAAAAACAAAAAATTCAATAAAAAAAATTATAAAATAAAAAAAACAATTAAATTATAAAAAAAAAAAGTAAATTCAATTAAATTTAAAAAAATTGAAATAAATATTGAAAAATAAAAAATAAATTAAATATTAAAAATTAAAAATTAAATTAAATAAAAACAAAATAATTTTTTTAATGTCATGTTTCTGACCAACCACGCCAGTGGCGGGCTAACCTGCTTGTGCTATATAAATTGAAGAATGTTCATAAATGAACCCTCCTGGGACCATGTTTAATTTATCATCATGGGGAGACGTACATTGTATGTTATTTAGTCCTCATAGGACCATATTTTAATCAACACTGATGCCACCATATGGTCATTTGTATTATCCTCATAATGGGAACACATTTTAACTTTATCATGCGAGCATATTTTAATTAACCCTGATCAGTTATGGAACATATTTTAATTAGCAATCATGGTTCCATTTTAATTAACCATCATGGAACTATATTTTAATTAATCCCCGTGGGACCATATATTATCTAACCCTCATCGGCTCATAATTAAATTTTAATTAAACCTCTCTCGATGTGACCATATTTTAATTAACCCTCATGGAACCATATGTGTATTTTAAATAACCCTCACGCGAGACCATATTTTCCTCGTAGGTGATGGAATAAATGTGATCAAAAGCGTACTCGGTATTTGTGTACTTGAATAGACTAAATGTGATTATAAACGTACTCGGTATTTGCGTACTTGAACCATGTAAAGACACTCGACAAATTTGGCCTGAGTATTATTCTGCATGATATGACTTGCGTAGTTGGATGGACTAAATATGATTAGAAACGTACTCGGTATAATTATATACCAATGTTTCACAATCATTACATTAAGGCTGCAATATATTGTATATATGCCTAATAATATGATACTGAGGGCGTTACCATATCTTACTATAGTTTTCTTGTTGTTATATGCTCACCTTTATCGAACACCGCACCACCACTTTTCCGTGTGTACGGTGCACATTTGATCACGTGACAACTCGGCGCATTGAACAAGAACCTCTGACATCCGGGTGTGTTGAAGCAGTATGCAGCACAGTCCTCTCTCAGTGACACTGTGACCAGCTCATAGTTCGCCGGCGGGCACTGATCGGACAAACCAACAATCGGGGTGGTCAGCTCTTTTGTTTTAAAATACTCAGCATTTACCCGAAAAACGAATAGGATCATGACGCAAAGAGAGCGTTTGGTGAAGGAAATCGCCAAGAAACATTTGTAGCGCATCATCCACTTGTATTAGCGAAATGCTGTCTGAAATATGCGGTACCTCAACAACACAATGATGTCCACAAGAAATAGTACTAGATCGGTATAATATATTTTAAATATTAAAACACACGAGACTGTTACAATGCTTTTCTACAGGTTAGTAATAACACAAATCCAATTTAAGAGTTGTCCAAACGAAGAAGCTGCGAACTACCACTGCAAGCGTCGTCTCGTCTACATGTATAGATCGGTTGTGGGCATGCGCGGTGGGATTCTATAACATATCTTTGACTAAAGTGCGGAACTCCGTCCTGCTACGAAGACTATTCATGCCGCTGATCGCCAAAGAAACTGCGGGATGTATCCTCCTCGCAGAGTTTGTGTTTTGTTGGCTTAAAGGTCGATCGATCATACAGTATTTTATTTATAGGTGCAAATGATCACGCTGGTCATCCTACATGTATAATACCCGCTGCGGGCAAATAGTGAGTAAACCCCGTTGTGGGCACGAGTGAAATCTACAGGTAGGTTTGTTTTGAGGGAAATTTTGTGATTCATTGTTTTTCTTCGGACACAACTCCGGATCCACGAGGTGCCTGGTGAAACCAGCTTCAACCAAATGTTAACAGTTCGACGAATGTAGCTCCATAAAGTGAAGAAATGCTCGATGAAGTGTGAGAATAAGCTTCCATGTTTCAATTGTGTGTTTTTTCAGCTCAAAGATGAGTGCGTGGTGATAAATTTGGACAACGTTGTGAACGTTCCATTGATACAGATACTTTAGGAAACTAAATCTACATTCACATTAGAATTTGCTTCATTTAAAAGTCGGAAAATATTGAAAATTGCATGAGACACTCCACGGTGTTGGAGTAAACCCCATTGCGGGCATGATTTTTGCCCGCGTCGGAGTTTACTCCTGCACGCATTACGTTTTACTTTATCGATGTACGTGTACATGTATGGTATAATTGGAAAGATGTCTTTATTCGAGTAAATGAATAGGGATTTTGGGTTTATAGTATCAAAATACGCCAAGGATAGAGTGTCCCATATAGGCTGGTCAACGTTTTCCAAAACAAATCTCGAGAATTGTCTGCAGTGAAAGTTTTGTGCATGGAACTTATATTTACCCAGACATTCAGAATACGCTCGACTAAGATTGTGTTTTTCTCGAGAACTGATATCTGAATTTTCTCTAAACTCCTGTCACAGCATAAATAGTATTGCCTATCATATGCGACTTACATTGTTTGATATAACTTCTAAATTGACTACTTTTGACTAATTAGACTAGCCCTGGTATGGAAAGTCTAACTCTTATTGCCCGATGTACGGTTTACTGACGCCCGCACCGGGGTTTACTGCCCACATCTGGGCTTATAGGATGATCAGCGTGATGATTCGCGTTTGACATAAGTCACACATATATGGAATTAAGATCCATGGTAATATTTGACACCAAATACTGTAAGTCAGAATTTCTTAAATGAATGTTTGGCTTCCCAGGGAAAAGTAGATCAAAATGTTTGTAAACACCATGTTTCGTATCACATAGGTATCATCGATGTGTGTTCATTGGGCTGAAACTTTTGTGGCTGCTTTATTCTGTATATATCCTCGACCCAAATCCCTAGTCCAATGATATGGGTAATCCCCGAGAGGCAGCTGAACCCTTTTTCGCAAATGTTCACTAAACGCATTGCCGGACCCGATACTAGACAATAGCGCTCATTATTCCTCAAAGCCCCCGAGAACCTCCTTTTCTGAACAGCTACCATTTCATGCATCCCCAACCTCATGGAACTATTTAGATAACACTATGACTACAAATCAAAGTAGGTACGACTAGTACAGAAAGAATAATAAGCGCATATTCTAACAATATCAAATGCAAAAATCGAGGATGCTCCGACTGTCAACAGAACGTACCCCGTTAAGTGTACATATAACGCGTTTAACGTCTACCTATACGAATCAGCAGTCCCTGTAGCCTGATCCTCCCAAAAATACAATCCGACCATCTGAATTTGAAAAGCCATCGGGTGGTATCCATTTTCAGACACGCTTGAACTCAGCCCTAAACTCATAAATTACATATACGCAATATGTGCACGGCTCACCCGAGCCCATCTTACTAAAAGTTATTACTGTATATATTCACCATACTGGGGACAGTGTTGCCAGATTATGCCACCCCCACAATATACAACATAATTATCCATACTTTTCATCATTTATTATGTAATATATATGTTTATTGGAAATGAAATACACTATTCTATCATATCAGATAATGCTCCGGGATTCGAACCCAATGTACATGACATATGACATTTGTGTCATTTTGTGCAACATATGATACAACATGTGTTTGTGTGTTGAAGGAATGCTAACTCACAAATGACATAATTATGTACAGGTGTTGCGTTCACATGTGATTTGATAGGACTTCCCAAAGCGGTTTCAGTGCGGTATCGCCGGACTGGCTCCTTACTCTTATCAATCGGACAACCCCTTCTCTTTCTGGGCTATGAATGTTACGCTCGTCCCCTTTGCCACGGAACCAACCGGGTCATGCTACCGCTGTGCTCCCATAGTGGCTGACGAAGCCGCGGGCACAAACCAGCGATTAATGGGGTGCGAACGAAACAGGAACTACCGGGGTCGACTGACTGACGCGTGTGCTAACTCCAGGAATGTAATTCCAGGACGAATATTGCATTGTTAACTAATGTTGCGGACATCTTTAGTCAAAGGACATAACACTTGTTTCCTATTCATAAGCTCTCGGGGCAATTGCTCCTAAGCAAACACATTCTTAATTTTACCGAACTCCCGTGTATAGCTCTTTTACCAATTCCTTGTGTTTATACTCCGATAAACGATAAATTAGTTTGTCTGCATCTACCAGGCTGTGTGTGCCCCAAGCGGAGTACATTGCCGAACTGAATGCGTTCATCAATATCCAGAGTATCAGCTATGAATTCTCGAAGAACTTCCTCTTCGGTTTTGTCGGCGGTCTCGGTATTGATGATAACCGAACAAATAAAGGTGTATTTCATCTCACGAGACTCGATAGCGATCACTCATTCTGTCATTTTAACCTGTAGATGATCTACCTAATCATGTTTGCCATCGAGCTGATACTAAAGTAACACGGCCAACATTTGTCTGCTTAGTATTCGTGTAATCCAAAGCACACCAACAATATGTGACCCGCCATATCACCCACGGGGAGACTCACACAGATGGAAGCATGCACTACATAGTGTCGTCTGCTCTAGGCTGTGTGGGGCTCTCTATGGGTTAATAGACCCGCCATATCAAATCCAATCGGAAGTCGGGATTGTTTTACCCTGTGCCAATGCATTCTCTTATATATGCGAGTCGACCATAGGTCGCCTCGCATATATAAGAGAATGCATTGGCCTAACAATTTTTTATCATTTTTTTTAAATAAATGTTTCTGACAATTTTTAGGACATAAAATAAAAAAACATCCATTACCCTGCAGGGAGCCCCACACATATATAGACGCACATAGAAGAGTGTCGTCTGCTCATGTTTGTCTGGGGCTCTGTATTGGTGAAATTATCAAACTGTTAAAGAATACAAGAAACAATTATTAAAATTGTATAAAGAACAGAAACCACAAATAAACGTACTGATTTAAGTACGTATAAACCAGAGATGCTCTCCCCTGATGACCTGCACGCGTATAACACAAACAAACAGATAGCATCAATGATGAATAACCCATCATCATGTTATGGTATCCTTCATTTATGTACCAGCGAAATAATCACAACACAACTCCTCCAATTCCGGTAATCTTTTCCTGATGCAAAAACATAATTTCATGATCACAAGTTTCAAATGCAGCACTTAAATCAAGTAGGAGTAATATTACACAATCTCTTGTAACCAGCAATATATCAATATCGTTCTTAACTTTAACGAGGGCATTGTTACATGAATGGAATCTCCTATATGCATATTGATAGTCACCAAATAAATATTATTATTAAGGTGGTTCATTAGCTGCAACCTCGCAATTTCCTCGAGTAATTTCCAGACGAAAGATAGGTTCGAAACTGGCCTGAAGTGTTTCAAGTCACACCAAAACCTGATTTTTTGGAGTTGGAGAATAGGCGTCACAACTGCTGCCTTCATGTCAGTTGGAGCTCATCACGTTTCAATGGAGTTGTTAACAATCATTGTGAGAACAAGGACAGCGTATTGTCATGTGATCTCTAGTTTCAAATAATTGGTTGGTATAGGTTCTATAATGCATGAATTCCCTTTCAAAGATTTAATAGTCATAATGACACCACTATCCTGTACATATTTGAATTTATCCCACACATTAGAAAACTGCTGTGAATCACCAACTTCATGGCAGTCTGAGAACTCCCTGATTTGATCAATTGTATCCAGAAAAGCACAAGGAACAGATAAGCTAACATAATGGAATAATGGCATCAGAGTACTGGGGTAAATTAACTGATTACGTCCTGGTTAACCTATATATACAGTCACATATCGTCGGTGTGCTTCGGAAATGTCGTATACTGCGATTTTTGTCATTTTGGCGCGAAATATTTTTATTGCAGAATCGGATTCTACGTCATCGATTACAGCGGGAAAAATTCAATCCTGGCTAGAAAGCCCCTCCTAGAAAAAATTTATGACGTGTTCTTATTATGCATTTTTGTATTGGTCAATTTCTTGTGCTTCCGAAATGTCGTATAAGTTATACGACATTTCTGAATTATATTTGTTGACCGCATGGTGTTATAGGTCCTTTCGGAATTACTTCCCATCATTTGAAAGCGACCAAACATCGTTTGAAAGCGACCAATCCCACGACTAGACCTTAAAAATTGTGAGTATTAATCATGATTGTAAGCCCAACATGAGTGTATATATACACCACCATTAACAAATCCAGCCTAATTGTCCAATTGTGTTTATGTATATATTCATTTAGATCAATAATTCTCATATTTTCAGTTTATAGCTTTCATAGCCAGTCATGGCGGACCAGGTTGAACGTGTTCCCATGCTCCCATGCCCCAGCACCCCACTATTCAACATATTTATTATTTGTATATAGCCTAATATAACATTATACCGTTCACGAAATATCTTATTACATTTATGCCATCCCTGCAAATATTCGTTTTCGGAGATATCTCCTCGTAATTCGGAGATATCTCCTCGGTTTCGAGGAGATATCTCCTTGGAATTGCAATTCCTAGCAGATATCTGCTTGGAATATGGTCCATTATGGAGATATCTCCTTGGATCCAAGGAGATATCCGCTTGAATTATGGAGATATCTCCTTGGATCCTAGGAGATATCTCCTCGCAACTACGAGATATCTGCTTGAAATATTCCCAAGGAGATATCTCCTTGAAACCGAGGCGATATCTCCATAATCCAAGCAGATATATGCTCGGATCCCAGGAGATATCTCCTTGGATCCAAGCAGATATCTGATCGGATTATGGAGATATATCCTTGAAATAGTTTTCAACGAGATATCTCCTTGGACCCAAGGACACATCTCCATATTCCAAGCAGATATTTCCTTGAAAATATTCCAACCAGATATCTGCTTGTATTATGGAGATATCTCCTTGGAAAACCGCGGCCATGAAATATTAATGATTTCTCCACAGTACATATATCTATGATCGAAATACATCCAAGCAGATATCATGCTCGGAATATGGAGATATCTCCTTTAAATATTTTTCAAGCAGATATCTCCATAACGCGAGCAGATATCTGCTTGGATCCAAGGAGATATCTCCTTGACCATAACATATTTCAAGGAGATATCTCCATAATGCGAGCAGATATCTGCTTGGATCCAAGGAGATATCTCATTGACCATAACATATTTCAAGGAGATATCTCCATAATGCGAGCAGATATCTGCTTGGACCCAAGGAGATGTCTCCTTGGATCCAAGCAGATATCTGCTCGCATTATGGAGATATCTCTTCGGTTTCAAGGAGATATCTCCTTGAAAATATTTCCGAGGACATATCTCCATATTCCAAGCAGATATCTCCTTGAAACGAGTAGATATCTCCATAATGCGAGCAGATATCTGCTTGGATCCAAGGAGATATCTCCGAAAACGAATGTTTTCAGGGATGGCGCCCCATATACGCCCGATCGTTATGGGTAGTGGAAATGGTATTGACATACATATTATCTTATTCAAATTGGATATTAATGATTTATGAGTCATTTTGAAGATATTAGAACACACGATCAGAATGTATAAAAATTGTTCTGATTAGAGCATTGATGCTGACAACAGAGGGCAAAATGTCACGACACGATCATGAAAATGCAAATCAACGATCAACTGAATGTCATCTTTAATGGTATAGGGTGCATTTACATTGCTATAGAACTGTACACAGATCTACACGTAGACTAGTGTAAACTGATTGATATAGAAATGCACACAGAAAGAAAACGGTATTAGTTCGTGTGAGCAAAAATCGTGTCCGCTATACGTCACGGTCATCGCCGAAGCATTGCGACAGGCAAATCAGTTTTGATTAATTGTTACTCGGGCTTGGCGAGTGTGTTTCAGTGTTCGTTGTCATTTCAACCCGTGTATTTCGAATATTGAACACGGACAGGGAATGGAAACTTTGGTCATCGTTTTCAACAGTTGGAAATTTCATACCTGACACAACATTAGTTGTAATTTCTAAACCAACAATAGGTTGAAAATGATCTTTTAGTTTGTTTTTCAAGCATTTTATTGGGGGGGGGGGGGGTATTGTTTTCGGACCAATATTTGCATAATTTCCTACTTTTTATAAAAAATTTGGGCTGGAATGGCCATCGATTAGCTGGAAGTTTTCCAACCTTATCATGGGGGCGGGTGTCAGGTTGGAAATTTCCAACACTTGGAAATATTGTGTCCTGGTCCCTCCCCGTGGCCAGTCAAAAACTGCTAGTTAATTTAAGAAAACAATATTGTCCTACATTTGGCCAACATTGTCATTGGAATTGTCATCAGTTGGATTTTTTAATACATTTGGTCAAATAAAGGGCGTTGTAGGGTGGATACCCATTCCATACAGATCCAAAATGGCCACCACCCAGATGGTGTCAAACAGGAGACCTATAGATATATAGATGATCACCTGAAATTATAAATATTGGTGGAATCGCCATCTAAAGCTATATGGGTGTCATCTAGCCTCTCTATTTGTGCACACGGTTATTTATTGTGTATTCCTATGCGATTTGCATTCTTTCTTCGAACCATTATCAAGTGGTATAAGGATGCACTTTAAATACATGCGGCACATACCAAATCGCTGTTGTCTGCTGATAGTTGATCCATTTTTATGTCTGGCCTAAACTGACACGACTCGTAATGAATTGTCAATTACCAGAGTACTGATCAGCGCGCGTTTACTGTTGGTAATTATGTTGTGATCACAGTAATGCGCGACACGTGACTTCATACAGATCTGTATACAGATCTACAGCAGTGTAAATACAGCCATAACACAAATAACTTCCAGTTTGTGGACGTATTTGTGCTGTTCATGTAGTCTTATGATGTTCAATTAACAGGATACATAGGTTGTTAGCATAATATTATTTTGAGTCATATAAATTGGGTTTCTGATGTATCCGCCTGGTCTAAGGTCAGCAATGTTGGTAATGTTTGTCATATACGATCGCTATGATGTTTATCTGATTTATACACGTAGTATGATGTTATCTGGTTACCCACTGGTACCAATAAATCCGAACAAATGCTTTTTGCAACAGATGACGTAACCAGAGATCAAAATGTAAAGTTAATGAATAATATACAATAAGACTTTTGACTGCCACATTGAGAATGACAATCATATACGCCCTCATTTGAGCCCATTTGTGATACTAATAATACCAATCGTGTGTTTATTAGACGTTTATGCATACATAATCAGTCATTTCATGTTTGTATATATGATTACGATTGCCAATATATCCGTTAAATGAACCAATTTTGTAAAACAACACGTTATGTAACATGAATTAGTACCTGATTTGTATACCTAAGCAACCACTAATTTGTGACCGCAATATTGTGTAATAAGATGAAAACATTCATTTCCCTCTGATGGTAATTTGTGTAAACTAGTTAATTAGAATATATCATGCTTAAAATATCATGCTTTATCGTATAAAATATGTTCATTAATCGACAATATTCGCCCTGACCAAACCACCAAACGTTTCATTTCATATAGACACCGTTGCGTTTAAGGTTAAAGTAATGGGCACATTTTATGCAATTTAAAGCAGTTTTCGATCATGTACTAAAATTTACGGAGATTTATAGGATTTAAAGCAAATAATCCCATCTGACTACCATGCATTCTACGATAGACTAGCTCATGTCCAAAACAAAATAGGCTAATATAGCACTGACATGAGCAATATAATGCTTTCGATGTTATTGTGATTATATAGTTTCAAACTGATGTTACTAATTTTAAGTGCATAGACACGAGGAAGGATTTCCGTGTGTGTCAGATTATCGATACTTTATTATTATTTGTTTAAATTGGTGTTGTTTAAATTGGTATTTTCTTTTTATTATTATGTTTCAATAACATATCAATATTAATACTTCATTCATTTTGAACAAAACGTCATTCCAATTATTCCAACTGATTCATAATGAATGCGCGGATAATACCAATGATCGCCCGTCTGCTAATTTACCATGACCCATCTGAATCATTGGCTGCGGACACACGTATCACAGTAGCGATGGCATAGTAGGTGTGACAATTAATTATGGTGCAATTTTGGTGACAATTGGTCGTCATATTCCTGTGCCATAGCGAGACATGTCGCCTCCGCACATTCACACAATGAGTCTTTTCCAAGCTCTATCAGCGTCGAGATCGACATCTCAATGATTTAGCAAACCGAATGTCTTGTCGCTGTTGACCGTTACTCAACACGCAATGTTATATTTTTAATGCTAACACAAGACAATTCTGGACGATCGGTCGTGCAATTTTATTTATCGTAGAGAATACAATGTGTCTAAACGTAATGAGTAGAGATCAACCTTGGTGAAACTCAATGGGTTAATTGGTCAGTCGACTCACTGTGCGAATATGCGGCGCGCGACACGACTCCCTATGGCATATAAATTATGTTGACCAATTGTCACCAAACTCTACCATAATTAATTGTCACACCTACTATGCCATCGCTACTGTGGTACGTGTGTCCGCAGCCAATGTGTACACGCTTTCGGGATTACCCATAATGAACATGCAGTGGTTATGGGTTGTTGACCATCGTCTGCTATATAATACACTTGTCATTCTGGTTAGTTTCATAATTAAGTGTAATTGGACATATCTAAATTACGTATTGGATGTAATAGGAATTGGTAACATCACATTATCTCAGCATTGTGGGTACACAACCATTATTTAGCTTAATTGAGGACCCCAGTATTCTGATATGATCGTAAAATGTTACAGAAACACACATTCATTGTCATCCAATGTTTATAGAGCATTCCCTACATTGGAATTGTGTGAATTGTGTGAATAATTAATAGCCATCATAGTTCGGACATAGTGTCGAAATGTCGTATATGTAGGACATTCACGAACAATATATCTGAATTGTCGTAAACATGTCGTATAATCTGTTTATAATTCCGAAATGTCGTATGAGCTCTAATATCCATATAAGGCAGTATATCGATAAGCCATGATATCCATTGAATAGAGTACCTATAAATTAGTCTCCATGTCTGACGACATTGTTGTAGGTCATACAGAAGAAGAATTATTTAGTTTTTTTGCTCTCCTGTAAAATTTATTTTTGGCGGCAAATTTTATTATACGACATTTCCGAAGCACACCGACGATATCTGCTTCTGTGGCGCAGTTAAGAGAACATTGTCGAAATACTACATGTGCTGCTTAGCTTTATGAACCATATTTACAATGATTTTAGAGTGATTTACTAGCTAATGTATGTTGTTGTTTGAATATCGAGAAAACTGTATACGAAGTTGCTTGGCATCACAAATTCCAAATGGTTGTTTCTTCCGCCGATCTTAATGTTTTTATCTGGAATAAGTTTGTCCAAACACAGGTGACACAGGGTGCAGGATGGCACATCGGAAATGGTGAATACGTTAGATCCAATGAGTATAGCTAGTTCGGAAAGTTCCAGTCTCTTGTAGCGTCGTCGACTAACAATTTGGACAGATTGATCAGAAGAAGATGCAGATGAAGCGCTGATATATAGCATTCACTCTGCATCATGGTGGTATGAAACACGTTGGAAACATGACCCCAGAAATGAATGAGGTCAAAAACCAATCTGTATATGTGACTCGGCATATCAAATCCAGTCGGAAGTCGGGATTTTTTTTACCCTGTGCCAATGCATTCTCTTATATATGCGAGTCGACCATAGGTCGCCTCGCATATATAAGAGAATGCATTGGCCTAACAATTTTTTATCATTTTTTTTAAATAAATGTTTCTGACAATTTTTAGGACATAAAATAAAAAACATCCATTACCCTGCAGGGAGCCCCACACATATATAGACGCATATAGAAGAGTGTCGTCTGCTCATGTTTGTCTGGTGCTCTGTATGGGTGAAATTATCAAATTGTTAAAGAATACAAGAAAAAATTATTAAAATTGTAAAAAATTGTTAGGCCAATGCATTCTCTTATATATGCGAGGCGACCTATGGTCGACTCGCATATATAAGAGAATGCATTGGCACAGGGTAAACAAATCCCGACTTCCGACTGGATTTGATATGGCGGGTCACATATTGTTGGCGTGCTTTGGATTACACGAATAATAAGCAGACAAATATTGGCCGTGTTACTTTAGGTTTGTGATACCCATAATATATGAGCAGGTGGATGCACGCACCCCGGTCCCACATATACATGTAGAGGCACCCCTGTCTTGAACTTCGATAGTGGAAACTTCACTAGTGATGTCCAGAGCAGTCTACCTTGCGGCAGTTTACAAAATGTCAAGATAAGAGTAACAAAATTATAGAATATACGTATAGACATCCTTGGATTAACCGATATTATCATATTCCCGTGTAAAACTAATAAATTAAACGCTCTTTATATGGGCGTGATATATTGACTCAGAATTAATATCCCGATGTGATAACACATGTAAAACCTTCGGATAGGACACCAACCTCGAACCCAACCTGCACCCCGGACCAGTAATCCCAGTTGGGACTTACCAATGCCCTCACATGGAGCGTACATAGAAGGAAATCCCAACAAAAAAGGGGGTGGGCTATTCCATAGCGGAAGTTGGCCGGCGGTCACCGAACACGCGGTCCCGGCCTGCACTCTGTTAGAAAACCCCAAAACTAGATTACAGTTTACCCAGTTGATACTTATCTTAAGCCACCACACATAAGCCAAGACCGAATGATGGATGGACAGACGGTCGGACATATCAATAACATAATGCGCACGCTCCGCTAGAAAATTGGGTATAATCTATGATTACATATTGATTTTGATATGTAAATATATGCATGTCGCACGGGAGTTGGGGCACCCGATGATATGTATATATCCACTGGTAGTCAAACAATACACATCCATGTATTAGCATGCGTGTACATGTATATGGCCGCTTGGGTCCCAGATAATAATATCAACAATCATGCTTAACATATCGCATGTAAACCACCAAACAACCGCCATTTGAATGAATGTGTAGCTAAGTGTCGGAGAGTAAACAACACATAGCATTGTTGAAATCTACACACTATCCTGGCAAGGTTTTATTGTTATAATTAACCATCGGAGGTACCGTTGTTTATATGTTGATGGTCGCCCAATATAACATACATATTTTTGAAATGTGCATATATGGCACTTAAATTAGAGTTTAATATTTCCCGGTTTATTTTGGAAAACGGAACCGGGAAATTTTTCATCCCTGAATCCGGGAACCGGGAAAATTCCCGGTTTATTTGTTGACATCATATTATGATAATAACTTACTGCCGAATGTCAAAATATATACACAACATGGTTTTAATGTAACATCTCTTTAATTACTTTTAAAACTTACAGTTGAACAACAATGTAACACGCGAATCTTGCCGCATTCTTGCGCCATTTAAACAAAAATAAACACATGATTGATTTTCATAGTCAAATCGTACTGTAGTTTAGCGTACCGTACCGTTAATGTCATCAATTTAGCAGCATCAACGAAGACTCGATCACCCTTAAGTGAAAGTTCGTTAAGCAACCGTCTGTTTAACTTTTACGTATGGTAGCAGTTTTGCGATAGAACTTCCGTAGAAACAGAAGGTTGCTTAAAGAACTGTCACTTAATCGTGACCGAATCTTCGTTGAAAATTTGCCAGCAGTCGAGAAGCTACGCTCGGACTCCACAGATGTCGGTTTGCCTGTTTTCAGGGCTTCATATAGGAAATTTAAGTTTTCCGTCCGCACGTTGTTCGCTTCGTACAATTTAAACTCTGCAGCGATGTTGGGTGTGGTTCGCTGCACGTTTCCACCTGTGCGAGATTTGTGCGATGTTGAAGCGTCAATGAAACCTTGCAGCTCCGCTTCCAGTGTGGGGACCGTTACTGGAGTGGGTACATCGGTACTCGATTCGAGATCCTGCGTGTTTTCATCAGATAAGGCGTCCAGGGTACGCAGACGCATCAGTTCCGTTTTAGCTAATTTCACCCGTGCTGCTTTGGTTGACAGTTCGAAGAATGAACTATCAACCAAAGCAGGAGCAGGTGACGCTACAGTGACAGGCTTGACAGCCCTACTAAATGCTTCGTTATCGTGCAGATACAGAAGCAATGTTACTAATGTTTTATCTCGGCGTTTGCCGATTCGCTCTTGTAGCTTTTCGAACATTTGGGAACTGAAGTCACAGTTCACTTTATTCAACTGTGTAAACAGGAATTTTAGAATCCCCTCGGCAGAAATAAACGTTGTCTCTCGCCTACAGAGTGCCTCGTTCGCAATCGTAATTGGCCTTAACGTCGCCGCGATATCTCTCACAACGACAAGCTCTTCTTCTGTGATGCACGATTTTGATTTGAGGTCAACGAACGCCTTCAGCATACACGGACGCAATTTTAAATATCGCGTGAACATGGTTTCAATGCTATTCCATCTTGTCTTTACGTCAATCAATGGCTTTAATTCGGTGCGAAACTCAGTCACAACATACTGCTGCAGTATTTCGTCAGCGCGTCCACGACGAAATTTCTTGCAGTCGTTCCTCACTTTCTTGACTATCTCGGCATAACTGACTTCTAACTCTGGTGTTTCCTCTTGTATCTCTATATCTGCATCTCCAAACTCATCATCTGACTGATCACTGTCTTCATTCTCTTCGTGTTCAACGTTCTGATTCTGAATCTCTGTAGCTTCACCACTCTCGTCGGTCTCTTCATCATTATCGTCTTGTGTAAGTTGTGTTGATTGGGTGCATTTATACATGACATCGCTAACCCCCAAGTGGATCCCGTGACTATAACACAGTACAGCCGTCGTTGGCATTAGACGTCCAAACTTCACCATCACCGCAGCGCCATCACTCGTGCAAATAGCGCAATGTTTATCAATGTCTATCTTGAACTCTGCCAGATGCTCCCTTACGGCCTCGAGGGTGGCTTCGGACGTAAATTTCCCTGTAATGCGACGTAAACCAGTGTTCCAAAACACACCGTCCTTCCCGTGTATGTCGATATTTAGATAACGTCTGTTCCTTATACTAGTCCATTCATCAAGAGTGAGCGAGAACCGTTCACCATTTTCAATCCTGCGCACGAATTCCACACCCATATCTGATCGGATTTGGGCAACATGTTTACCGAGAAGAGACATCACGTCGGATGGGTTTTTCGGTAATTTGAGTTCATCACGCTCCATGCATGAACGAATATATTCACTATTGACGATAGCGTAAATGGACAGACCATCAACAGCTGCCAATTTTGCGAGAGTCTGTTCAAGGGATACCTTCTCCTTTCGCAGGAATTGATCCACAGTTCTTTGTCTAGGTATTTTAGAAGAACCTGGTTCGGTCTTCACATCTGCAGGGCGTTTCATCTCGATCCTGTGAACAAGTTTTATATGCTTGCTCAAGCCCCCCGTTGAGCCACCGGATAGCGTCAATATTTTTGAGCACTGTTTGCATTCGGCTTTGTTATTAGCCTGACGAATGAAATATTCCCAAACCGGCGAGGCATTTTGCCTGCAAGCCATATCCAGTCAGTCACTGATTCACTGTATAATAATTAATAATAACACGATTTACACGAACAACACGGCAATGTGAGTTACGTGACGGCATCAAATGATCTAACTATCGTAAGAAACGTTTGTCATGTATATAGCACAAATGACGTCATGACTCATGATGTCGTCATCTTAAGCGACCTTCACAAGTTCACACAGCTTTGCAAACTCGCAACGTTCAGTGCAACCGTGCAAGGTCATTTGAAATATACAACACTGTCTAGACTCTAGATCAAAGAAGTCCCCGACAAACGGAAAAGCCGCGTCAGTGATGCCATCATGGAATTCATGTCGCAGAATCGCATTGATGTGTTTGACCTCAAATGGCGAGTGAGACAGTGTTGTCAAGTTATATGTCAACTTGTCAATTTCACTGTGTCTGTTTAATGTTTATATAATAATATTAGTAACACCATCAATGCCGGCCATTCCAGGGTGCCCCAAAAACGTTATAATTACGTGCAGACTGCAGTTAACACTAGATATGATGGTAACGAATCTAACGATCAAACGATATACATGATTGTGCTTAAAACGTACAAATACACACTATTAAATACATTATGTTCCGACTCAAATCGCATCACAGTGGACTTTTTACATTTCCCGGTTCCCGGTTTTGAAAATCCGGATTTCGGGACTTGTCAATTGGAAATCGGGAACCGGGAATTCCCGGTCCCGAATTAAACTCTAACTTAAATAATTGAGAACCGTTTATATACAATATTATGGGGAAAACCGAAGACAATAATATAAGTTTCAGGAGGGATATAAACAGTGGGGGGAAAACCTACCGAACATAAAGTATTGTACGGAGATATGCATATATAACACACAGTGTAACGCTCTTTATAAATGGGTTCTTTTTATATTGTATATATATATTGTATTCTATACAGAAACACACAGCAGGCCCATATTTCAAGTTACATATTTTGTACAACCTCGTGATTTAGCCTAATGTTTGATTGTCGGCGTGGCTTGATAACATGGAGGAAACATAACATTTAATAATTTGGAAAAGGTTTACTACGATCGTGCCGAAAATGGTATCTTAAAATGTTGGGAATCGATAAATAAATATTGCCATGTATGTGCTCATTAATTACCATTCATCGCACGTATTCTTAGCTTTACTTTTAATAATAACTTATTTGTCGAACTATTAATGCCATTGTGGTGATCGGATAATTTATAATGCAAATCTGTTAATCTAATCCCGCGTCGTTAATTCACACGTGTGCATGCTTTGTATATAAGAAATTGAAAAACTATGTTATGTTACTTTATGTTTCGGAACTCCATTCAGTCACGTTTCACGTATTACAACCGGAGTTCAGATTGTGCATGTGGACCGCTTCCAACTATACTGGAAT
Source organism: Siphonodentalium dalli (assembly GCA_032622095.1). Classification (NCBI taxonomy): domain Eukaryota; kingdom Metazoa; phylum Mollusca; class Scaphopoda; order Gadilida; family Siphonodentaliidae; genus Siphonodentalium; species Siphonodentalium dalli. The sequence continues at coordinate 47,442,082 of CP136066.1, forward strand.
GTCCGTATATTTCTATTGTGAAAATAAATGCTAATTCCCCAGAAAGACTCAATCCTGATTCAACCCGAAATCAGCTCTATCAAACTTTGTCAACATTATTACGCATTATCAATGAAATTGATAAAATTCTAACAATGGTATACTATCAAGAAGACAAAATTGGCAAAATTCCTGCATAATTTCCGGTGTCGGATATAGACAGTGATAACGACTGAGAAAATAAATTCATCGGTTAAATCCTTTAATAAATATGTTTTGCAGGAGTATATGAAATTATGCATCTGGACGTGTTAATACATTTGTTAAGGAAAGATTTAAAGATTTACGTTTCTCTTTGACATCAAATTCATTAAACTGTCGGTAGGTAATGTTCAGCTTCCCATGCTGAAGGAAACATAAACATACTTGTAATCACCCCCATGTGCGTGACGCGGTCATCGCGATAATACACACGCGGGGGCGTGTCGTAAAAATAGTTAAATATAAATTTAAAAAATGCAATTTTTAAAGTGGCACGCTCGTTTTAAACTGACATTTGTTTAATTAATATTTTACTCGTTTTAACGACACGCCCTGTTCAAAAATCTACAAGACATCCATCAGTTTTACTTTCGAAACTATAGAACAACAATCAGGATTGAGACCGATCGTTATTGTCGATCCATTCTTTAATTGTACCATTTATAATGGTGGAAGAATAAACTATTCTAACCGCTTTTAATTATAGGGTGGTTGCAAAATAGTGTGTGGGATCTCTGTTGTTTTAAGCATCGTCGAAACATGCTATAAACATGGTCTCTATCGAAAGCAGCGATTTTCGGGTGTATGAGTGATCACGTTTCGTGTCCAACTTCAATCAAGTTCAATGACGTAGCACTTTACGGACGTTTGTCGGAGGAATGTATCCAGCCATCCATCCATGAATTCCATCCACCCTTGATACCCATCTAAGTCAGAATGCAACTCGTATAATTTCACGATCACATCGTTCAGAGCCTCGATCGCCAAGTAACATCGATATTCTATACTCTCCCGATTCATCGATCGCATTATTCTTCTCCTCTGATCGCCTGATCCACAAGATGCCTTTATCCGGGCACTCATATTGACCGCGTACTCGACGTTATGGTACAGTCTCTCGATAACGTCATCCAATGTGTGGAAGTCTGTGGTAAAGTCATCGACTGACACCCACCTGGATGAAGAATAGGTGTCGCTATTGAGAGGACAACTGAACGTTTCAATCTTCCCCACTGCAGACGTTAGCAACTCTTTGATAATTTTATTGAACAGTTTTTCGATATTTCCAGCGCACGGATTGCTGCTCACGCGACTGTCACCGCGTGACTTATGTAAGATACCATGTGATACTTTGTCAGCAGTAATGCTCCCGTATGCTTGTAACTTGGTAGTTATATCATCGACGAAAGATAGCCATTTATTCATTAGGATTTCGGGATCCCTAAATACTACGAAGGCCTCTGCAATTATTGTAAAGAACTCTATCAACTCGTCTAAAGGTTCCTTATCTACAATGTAATACATATTCAGGACAAAGGTGTCATACTTGTCAGAATCCAGCTGTCCACGATACATCCCAAGTTCAACCGTCTTAATAAAAAACGTAAGCGATGATTCAACTCCGTCTATATGCTGGCGTCTGACTTCATGGGTTGGACACCTTTTCAGTACAGGTGCGAATAATTTTTGATGCATGACATTATGAGATACAGTACCGGATCCATACAAGACCTCTGCTGCTTCTAGGATGTTCCTGATATTATACATATAACCCCTCTGTGTCCAAGTCGGGTGTGGTTCAGAGAGCAACTGTTGTCTGCCTACATCTACAAATATATTAACAGCGAGCACCAACCGTGTTTGTGATTTTATTCCCGCAATATCATAAGTGATGAGACACAATCCGAGAAAAGACCACAGACGCCTGCGGAGATATATCAAATCAGATTCCGAGACACCGATCAACAAGTTCATTTCAGGAACAAAATAATGAGGCAGGAATCGGTCATGCAAATACCGATCAAGTCTCTTTAATATCTCCACTACTGGGGAGTCATTTTCCAAGAATCTAGCGTCGGTCGTTTCGAAATACCAGAGAGCTGACGTCTTCAAGTGGTATGAAGTCAACGTCCCCCGGTCTAAATCGATGACGCGTCCGATTAACTTCAAATCCTTCAAAGTGATCATCTGGTTAATGGACATTGTTCTGAACAGCACGACTTCTGCCTTCGCGAACGACAGACAGAAATCGTGCTCATGGTCCGGGCATGTCGGAGCTGGTCGTGCAACAAGATGAAACTCTCCGGCGATGATTATCGATATAATGTCAGCTGATGGCCATGACCGGCCTCTTGTGGCAAACGATCGAATTATATGCGGTCTTCCGCCGATTCTTAGTTGTGGAACCAAGTCGACGGAGCTGGTTCCATAGGAGTGTATGTGACCGACCTTCGAGAATCCAGTGGGTGGAGCAATGTCATTATTTTCTCCGAAGATCTCTACATGCATGCTTCTGACAGGATCAGCCAGCATGTATTTCCCGTCACCCAAGAGTACTCTTGGTACGAGCTCTGATAACCCCTCATTCGATATTCTGGCATAACAAGGGGTGTCCTCTCGGTATCTCAATCTGGATTCATCTATTATTATGTTTCGAGGTTCGATCAGTATATCGAGATCACTTCCGTCGATATGCAAGCCGCTTGCCGCGCTCCCTACTAATGTCCACTTATAATGATCAGTCGACCGACTTTCTATATATCTACTGGCACGTGTTTGAAGTAGAATTCGGTTATAGCGTGAGGCTAAATCCTGTGAGTCCTCGCTGTTCCGACTCCGTGACGGGTACGCCATAATTAATATATGGATACCATATTCTGACGAACACTCGGTGTGTCGATTTCAAGATGATGTTGTCATTATTAATCAACCCAGCCTCATGATTTTGCTTTATTCTTCGCAGCGCGTTCCTATCTAAAATGGCAGCCGTTCAACCATTCATGCAATTCTTTGAATCTCAGTACTGAATTACTTAACAAGAATCATACCGAAATATTCTGGAGACGACATTCCTGAACAAGCACCGTATTTATGTCTAGAAGACGAAGCCATAAGTTTTAAGCAACTACGATATCAGACAGAAAATATGACCATAACAAACGCCGTTTCCGAAGACGAGTAACATACTATTCTCAACGAAAGGTCAACCAGATTCTTTTTATCGTTGCTTCTTATTGAGCAATATGTATACTGTCACACATCCGGGGTACAGCTATATATTTACCATCAATGTGGCCGGTCCATCAGCGGTTTGAAGTAAACTCCCTCTTGAACTTTAATTCACAGGCAATGTGATGTGCCATGCGGATGATGTACTACTTAGTGGTCAGCTGTGGATCTTAACACACAACGAATCAGGTTCTTGTTCGAAGTAGTCTGCTTACATATGTTTGCGGATTTTCCTTTGGCAGATAAGAGTTTCATTGGTAACTACTTGTGTCCTGTTCACATTATACATGTAAGTAATAGCTATACGCTAGCTTCCGCCTAGACTCCGAATCACAGCGTGACTAACTTAGGATGTCGTTGTGGGAAATCCCAAACTATGATCAAGTGGGAAATGACATGCCGTCTTTCTGAAATAAAAAATAAATCAAAGTTAACGCAGTGAACATTTTGACACAAATCCTTGTACTGAAAATGCATTTGTTTTAGAACGATTGATGTCTAACTGCTAATCGTTCTGTTTGGTACATGTGATTAGTGTAACACAAAATTGAAAGAGTCATTAAGTGTTATAATGCATTCACAAGTTTGCAGCATGGACTAGAAAAGAATACATACCAGTCGCTCCAATATGCCTTGGCTGTAAGTGTTTCTAAACCAATATAATTTGGCAGAAGTTGATTGTGGACAATTTTAAATTACCTTCTAGATTAATTAAGCTCAAAATCTAGCCATATCCAAAATGACATAATGTACGTAAACATGTGAAGTACAACTCAGCCAACTACATGTAGGCTGAGCTCAATTACGTTGTCGAGATACGGAAAGAGAAAGAAGTATAGTATACATGTAGTCTCAGTTATATCCATGACTCAGTATTTTAAAACAAATCGACAGTGGCTGAAGTAGTATGCAGACAATACGTATTGGGATATTCATACACTAAAATTGATATTCATTCAAACTGAAATCATATTGATGATTCACATGCAATTTAGTGAATGACTAGTTGCAGCAACCAGGGCCAGCGACACCTGAAAAATGATAACGTGATAATGGTGTTGCTTATTAACAACACGAGAACAATGCAATCTAGTATATTCGTATGCGTCGATGTTTTTGGTATAAGTTCACTCATACTTGTCGCTATTCGTACATATTTCATCCAGTGTCCGACCGCTATCATCTATAACATAGATGTTTATTAGTGGCTTATGAAAATGTTTGGTATGTGATTGTGTGACATGTGCGTCAGCCGCACAACAAAATCGGCCCCATCCCATCTGTCTTAAGGAGGCGCTCCATTTCGAAAACAATTTTTACTGTTAATTTGAAGGAAAAATAATTATCCATCATGACCAATGTATGCTATAGTATTATCACATATTTATCCTCACAATATGATATATATGTTTGAATTAAGTCAAACGAGAGGCCGATCACGATCGGCAGATGTTAACCCATCCATTGGCGTTAGTAAATTACTATGGTCGGAATCATAAATGAGAGTTTTGGTGTTGAACGATAGAGTATACTGCTTTGTACTAGTATAGACATATGTACATAACACAAATTATTGGAATTTATGGGTCACTCGCATTTATATAAGAGAATGCACTGGTACAGGATCTGTAATGCTGCACCACCACAGCTTTGGGTTAAACGTGAAAGGTGGTCTGGACATGGACTACTTGGGTTAAGAGAGTCCAATATATGTTTACAATAATAATGTATCATATTATACCAACAATATAGATCAAGATAAGCGACATCACTGCTGATCCATTAATACCAATTACATAGCAGAGCTTTTAACAAATCACAGGAATTGTTTATGTTAAAAGATGACATCCCTATTAAACCAATAACATTTATAATGACCTCAGACAATATGTGGAGTGATATCTTCAGCTGTGCGAGGCAGGACAGATGTCCAAGTCTACTGTTAATATCATGTGATGTGTATTGTTGAATCTTTATTTTAAATTAGATACCATATTCTTCTTTATCAGATTATCTACACATTGACATAAGAGACATCAGAAAATAATATAGCCGTATCAATAGCTAAGTAGTCAAAAGGCGTGGGATGGGCTTGGTGAATTGGATTTAATGTCGCTCCAAACAAATTTACCAGTACATAACACAAGATTTTTGACCGATTTAAACCAAATGTGGTGTGGTGACTCGGGGGATCCTTGGCAGAGTTTTATTTTATTATGATTTTTTTTATATCTATTTATTTATTTATTTATTTTTGTTAAATTTAGCAAAGGAATTAAATCTATATATATATATATATTTATTTTTTTAAGAGGGAATATTTTTTCGAAAAAGGGCCATAACTCTGTTAAAAATAGTCGGATCAAACCCATATTCAAACTAGATCTGTCTTTGGTGCTGATAAATTCATATACAAAATTTGGTTCCGATCAGAGAAAAATATTTGAGTTATGGCACCATGCGTAAAGTTTACGGACAGACAGACAGACGGATAGACGGACGAACGACGAGTGATCAATCCAATGAATATGAGCAGCTACATCACGTAATGAGTGTACGATAAGCAAAACATTCAAAACACCGGATGGACCCCACTACGCCCACTATGAAACACTGGATGGACCCCACTACGCCCACTATGGATAATCAGGATTAATGGTGACTTTATCGTGGTGATCCGCGGTGAACTAACGTCGAGCGGATTATATGAATCAACAGAAATCATGGAGTCTAATCAGGGCTCCTCAATTCATGCAGAAATTATCGCGAACAACTGAGGATCGCCACAAAGCAACGACATGTACTTAAAATATTTCACGACATTTCTATTAATTTTATCACAGCATTAAAGGGGTACTGTACCCTAAGTCCGGACATTTATTGGACTGGAGTCATACAATAATGTTCACTATAATAACCACGTTGTTTGCATCGTTCATAAAGCACATGAGGGTATTTTTCACTCATCCATGTCTCAAATTCATCAATTTGTTGCATATATTCTGCTGAATATAAAAGGAGATGGTCCCATAATGACCGGAGTTAGAGTACAGTTCCCATTTAACTAAATATTGATAATTGTCTTATCTTAACAAGTCCAAACTTCTAATGACCACGAAAATTATAATTTATGGAAATTCTAGAGCTTTGAAATGCGATACCCGTTGCATAATATACACATAAAATGTGATCCGCGAGTATTGGGACATAATGTACACATATAATGTGATCCATTGGCATGGTGGCATAATGTACACATTTAATGTGATCCATGGGCATGGCGCCATAATATACACATATAATGTGATACATGGGCATGGCGGAATAATGTACACATATAATGTGATACATGGGCATGGCGGCATAATGTACACATTTAATGTGATCCATGGGCATGGCGCATAATGTACACATATAATGTGATACATGGGCATGGCGGAATAATGTACACATATAATGTGATACATGGGCATGGCGGCATAATGTACACATTTAATGTGATCCATGGCGCATAATGTACACATATAATGTGATACATGGGCATGGCGGCATAATGTACACATTTAATGTGATCCATGGGCATGGCGCATAATGTACACATATAATGTGATACATGGGCATGGCGGAATAATGTACACATATAATGTGATACATGGGCATGGCAGCATAATGTACACATTTAATGTGATCCATGGGCATGGCGCATAATGTACACATATAATGTGATACATGGGCATGGCGGAATAATGTACACATATAATGTGATACATGGGCATGGCGGCATAATGTACACATTTAATGTGATCCATGGGCATGGCGCATAATGTACACATATAATGTGATACATGGGCATGGCGGCATAATGTACACATTTAATGTGATCCATGGGCATGGCGCATAATGTACACATATAATGTGATACATGGGCATGGCGGCATAATGTACACATATAATGTGATCCATGGGCATGGCGGCATACTGTACACATATAGTGTGATCCATGGGCATGGCGGCATACTGTACACATATAGTGTGATCCATGGGCATGGCGGCATAATGTACACATTTAATGTGATCCATGTGCATGGCGGCATACTGTACACATATAATGTGATCCATGGGCATGGCGGCATAATGTACACATTTAATGTGATCCATGGGCATGGCGGCATACTGTACACATATAGTGTGATCCATGGGCATGGCGGCATACTGTACACATATAGTGTGATCCATGGGCATGGCGGCATAATGTACACATTTAATGTGATCCATGGGCATGGCGGCATACTGTACACATATAGTGTGATCCATGGGCATGGCGGCATAATGTACACATATAATGTGATCCATGGGCATGACGGCATAATGTACACATTTAATGTGATCCATGGGCATGGCGGCATAATGTACACATTTAATGTGATCCATGGGCATGGCGGAATAATGTACACATAAAATGTGATCCATGGGCATGGCGGAATAATGTACACATATAATGTGATCCATGGGCATGACGGCATAATATACACATCAAATGTGACCCTATGGGCATGGCGGTATAATGCACGCATATAATGTGATCCATGGCATGGCGGCATAATATACACATATAATGTTATTCATAGGCATGGTGGCATAATATACACATAAAATGCGATCCATGGGCATGACGGCATAATATACACATCAAATGTGACCCATGGACATGCCGGCATAATGCACACATATAATGTGATCCATGGGCATGGCGGCATAATATACACATATAATGTTATTCATAGGCATGGTGGCATAATATACACATAAAATGCGATCCATGGGCATGGCGGCATAATGTATGCATATAATGTGATCCATGGGCATGACGGCATAATATACACATCAAATGTGACCCATGGACATGCCGGCATAATGCACACATATAATGTGATCCATGGGCATGGCGGTATAATTTATGCATGTAATGCTATCAGTGGGCATGGTGGCATAATGCGCACATATAATGTGATCCATAGGCACGGTGACATAATGTCACATACAAGGTGATCCGCGGGCACGGTGGCGTAAATATTGAGGTTTGTATAAAACACGTCGATTTTAAAATATCGCTCGCTTATCATCACCGAAGCCTTGGGTGTTGTGTGGGTCACCGTGAATAACTCTTCGAAAAATATTCACGGTGTTGAGTATTTTGCTTATCGCACGCTTGTTTACATACTGTACAAATTCGCGAAAACCGATTCATATTTGAAGAAAAATGACGTGAACCATTATATTGATCACTTCAAATTACGACTATTGCATTTTTCATAACAAATCTTATACCTCAATGGTCGAGGTTGGAAAAATAAAACATCAACATGTCCGTTGGTACATTAGTCGTATAAGTCGGGCAAAACTTACGAAAATATTCACAATTGAAGACGTTGACCTATACGAACGGTGTATGGATTGGATGAGAACGCTGATGAATTACTGTACTGTTAAGCACACGATTGCTAATGCTATACTTGCTGATAAAACACAACAGCGGGAGAACGGCCACTATCAATCCGCCAAGATTGGAATAACATCTGAAATACTACATATGTCAGGGTTAACGGACGAGCTACTTGAGCTCGTAGTCCGAGACCATTTAGTTCACGAATGTCCAGTCGCAGTCCATTAACCGATTTACAACATAGCTTTATGATATACGAGGAGAAATTAGATTAATGCAGATGAATATCACGATGAATGATCGAACGGGCGGACGCAGCTGAATATGCAATAGTCCTCCGAAAGTGACATATATATAAAACTATTCGGGAGCCTCTATTCAGCGTCGGAGGGGCCCGCACCTTTGTGAGTTGCGGTCCATGGGTGCGCTTCGCGCACATGACAAATATCTCCTATTCTTTTATATGGAGATAATATTTACTATGATACTTCAATATATGCTCATGCAGATAGGTTCATATTGGACGGAGTTAAATTATAGGCGTTATAACCTCCGTCAGGGTACCCCGAGTCATCACACCAAATTTGAAAATCTGAGTCTGGGAGAAACATCCGGACAGACAGACATTTTATATATGTATATATATGTAAATATATGTCCCACATATATACATAAACAAGATAGAAATACTGAATTTGGTGTCGATCAAATGCCTGAAGTGTTTACTATTATGAACAAAGAATACATTACAACATTGTACAGTGGATCAGTGCTCAGGTTGATCCACTCTCCCCTGTCCACTCTATCCGATGGTATATAGCCCCCTGTCGTCGAATGTGACCTCCCAGAACAATGACTGGAAAACAAAATGTCATAAAAATTTACTTCTGGTATACAAAAATATATCTGTCGAACTCGAATTTGTGGTGGAAATTTACATGTGGTCTCATATTGTACACACATACCGATGACATAATATCGGGATGTCATCCAACCCATATCTCACAAGTGAGTAATCCACTGTGCACCATGCCCCACCATGTCCCACTCTCCCCTAATGTATGGGGTATGATTTTATGACATGCAATTAACATATTACTTCCACAATATGACACAGATGAAGCTTCCTAGCATAGAACCAAAAACAAGAAGCTACTTGCTGTTCGGATTGTTGTGTTGAACTGTTCATTATTTTAGAAGTTCAAAAGGGGGAAAAATACTATTTTCAACTTCCCAAATGTATTAATATTCCACTGTTTTGTGTCTTCTCTTAATAATTGTTCAGATTCTATATGCAATAAATATGATGTTATGTTAAATTCAATGCAATAAATATGGTGATATGTTAATTTCAAGATTTGTCGCTGAACGGATTCAGAAAACAAACCTGTGTTGGAAATATCTTGCAGTGCCCGGATGTATGTACAACACGCGTCTGCGCCTCAACCTTTTGTATACTAAATACTCATCAAAGAGTAGTTCTTATGAAATGTTCAGATAATAAGTTAAACAAACTTATATATATATCTGAACATTTGCCTTCAATAAATAGGACTCCTTTTCTGCGCGTGCATTACATATGTCTACATGACCCCCGTCACCCCATAAATAAGAAACCATACCCAATGTATACTTGTATAACTGAGTGGGACAATAAATTTAATAGAATATTATAAAGAGTTTATCAATTATGTGACACGCGGAACGTCAGTCATCGGTCTGTTTTGATCTATTTAGTAAACTGAACCTAGATGTAACATAACCCAGAATGAATTTAGAATGACTTCCAACCGCAATAGGGTTACTGCTCGCTTAAAAAGAACACATCTATTTAGTATAGTATTATAAAGAGTTAATTATGCGACACGGACAGCGGCAGCCAGATATCGATCTGTTTTGATCAATTTTGTAAACTGGACCCGGATGTAACATAACCCATAATGAACTCAGACTTCCAACCGCAATAGGGATAATATACGCTTATATAGCAAGAACAAATATATTTAATATAATATTATAAAGAGTTGAGAAATGATGCGACACGCGGAGAGTCAGTTATCGATTATTTTGATCTACTAGTATTTAGTAAACAGGAACCTGGATGAAACATAGTCCAGAATGAACTCAGACTTCCAACCGCAATAGGGATAATATTCGCTTAGCAAGAACAGACGTATTTAGATAAGATAGGTTGCATAAGGGATCACTTCGAATATTTGACATATTTTCACCCGTCGTCTAGTGGTCCTGCTAATATGCTATGCTGCTGGTGGTCCTGCTGAATTGCTATGATGTGGTTAGGGCAAACTGATGCCGTTACAAAAAAAATGTACCGTTATGGGGGTTTTCTAAAGTTGTCATTTTCGCGGTGTTTGGCTAATCCGTGCGATTTGTGAAAAAAACAGTGTGTGTATGAAGCATTCAATAACATAGATATATTTGAAATATATAATAATGCTTTCGCTGGTGTTTCTAAAATGACGCGAATAACCATCTTGACCATCAATTTTCGACAACTAATACAAGTATTAAAAATATTTCGCAATAGATATGTTTTTGAATGCTTGATACGCACAATGGCTTTTCCTGGATATTTTAAGATTATCGGAACACCGCGAAATATTACAAATTAAAAAATATAGCGGTAATGTTTGTTAACAGCATCAGTTTGCCCTAACAGCATCACAGCAATTCCGCAGGACCCAATCTCATCATAGCACATTAGCAAGACCATTTGACCAGGGGTGATTTTAGACAGACTTCCAACCACAATAGGGTTAGTAATAGCTTAGCAAGATGTATTTAGATAAGATAGCTGAGATGTATTTAGATAATATAGTTGCATAAGGGGCGGATCACTTGGAATATTTGACACATGTTAGGCTCCATCTCATCACCTGGACCATACAGCGGTGCAAACTCAATGCCGCGCCCTCTACGATATCACTGCTCCACGCAGCGCCCTCTACATTAGCACTGCGATATAGCACTGCCACAAGGATGGTACGATGGCGGACCGATACATCTATTTTTACATATCGTCGGAACTATATTAAGTCACCTATTATCTTATTTTGACCACCAAACGTTTGCAATAATGGCAATTATTTCGGTAATGATAACAACAATATAGATCCAGACATTTACAATTTTAATCCTAAAACATAAGAACTAAGAACACGTACGAAATCCTTACCAAGTGTCCTTATGGCAGTGATATCTCAGCGAAGCGATGGGAGATAACTCTGCCTGGAGTTTGACAGCGGTGTTCACACCGAAGTAGATCGAACCGGAACATGAATACAACTGGATTGTTTTGTATCATTGATACTGTGTACTTACTTACCTTAGCTTGGTGCAGATACATATGCTTTAGCAGACAGTTTGTGCACCATGCCGATATAAAGTTGTGCCAGTGCATGGACACCCACACAGGTTGACCCATTCACATATCATTTCCAATGTCTGTGCTGTGTTTCACAAATTAACTTTAAAGCCCGGAATCATGTGTTGATGTCATGAATCGCTATTTAGTTTTCGAACACTGTCCTTGACTACACGTCTCCGCCATACTTCGTTGGGCACAAAATAATCACCAACATCGGTTCAACAACGATTATACAAAATGCAAATAAAGCGGCATTGAGTACAATCTCTACCACCGGGCACCGGTGTCTGCTATCATATTATTACGCCACATGTGGTGTAAGTTGTTTCGGAGATTTTGATATTATGTGGTCGACTGGGCGAATGCATTGTGGGAGATATTTTTTTGTACCTTACTAAATCGTACCGATAGAATCACGTAGATGCTGAAATTGTAAAGTTAACGCCACCGGTGTATAATATGTTTTTGAAATTATGACTCAATCGTATCGATAGAGTCAGGACAGGCTGAAATTGTAAACTTAAAGTCACCGGTGTAATGATATGTTGTTGAAAATATAAATAATCTGATAGCCTGAAAATAATGTATAACCCATTGGGAGCCCCTGGTGTAGTGAAGTGAATTATGGTTAATTTTAATTGGAGTGTGCATGCCTGTTCTGTTGGAGTAACCGCTATCTTTTTATTTTCTGGTCATCAAGTCAAAATTGTATCGTATACCCAATGTGTTTGTACCGATGGATGTATCGTGACTCGACTCGTTTTCGTGGTCATATAGGCCCTATATATAACCTATTATCACGAAAACGAGCAGAGTCGCGATATCTGATAGAATTCCAGGAATCATACATTCACTTTCAATAGTATAGATTCTCTGAATCTGCCGCGGAATTCCCAAAATTGTAGGCTACTTTCATTTTCAATAGGATTTTCCGAATTTCCACTTTCACTTTTCACTTTTAACACGCAAAGCGACCTTAGTTGACACAGATATATGGCACACTGGCTGAGTCCATGACAAATAATTTATGTAACATTGCTTCTTTCATTTAATTAAAGCTCACCTCGTTAAAACGCATGTCAATCGTATTTGTTTACAAATTGCATTGGGTGCGACGATTTGCAGTAGGGCCCTATTTGTGGAGGTCACTTTGCGGAAGTCACCGAATTCGCGGAGACCCCTAAAATGGGCGATATATGTAGATTTTAATGAGGGAACGGGTGCGTATATGTTAATTGATACGTATTTTAAACAAAGAACGACACGATCATCATAATAGAGGTCTGTTCTATCAATTATATATGCGCCGAGTTCACTTGGGTGCAAATCAAACGGCGATACATATTCTCGTGTGCCAGAAGGACTCCTTAAAGTTGTAAATAAGATGAATATTTATTAGACGTTATTTAACAAGTCAATCAAATAATATTATTCATTAGTTAGCGCATATATTAGCGCTAACTAATGAATAATATTTTATATTATAATTATATTATAATTTATATTTATGGCTAATAATATGATCTTGGTGGCGTTACCATTTCTGACTATGGTTTTCTTGTTCTAATAATAGCACCGAGTAGTTTAATGCGCATGGCCGAGAGAGGTTGCGACGGTGCATGATAATTGATTGAGTAAATTCAACCAGGCATATTTGTGTATAGAGTAGCGTCTCGTTCGAGAGGGGGTAGGCTGCAGGCCGGAGCAAACCCTCGCTTCCCTCATTAATGTAATGTAAACATCCGGTAACATACAGGTTACTGGGTGCAAATACCGTGATTGCATCAGCTGGCGGTATCGTTAAGCCGCCAATTCAAAATGGTGTTATGCTGTTGAAAACTGTTCTCATTGCTGTGATATTTAAAAAGTGGACCTTTGATTAAGTATTTTTTTAAACAAAACAATAACATTATTCCATTAATGAACAATTAAAATGTTAAATCAATAAACATTTGTACTGTGCACTTATCTTTGCCAACTGGGATCCAGCTCCATCTTGGAGCTCCAGTAATATTTGTTATCAAAGGAACATCCCTATGACAATTTTTTCAAAATTCCCATGGTTATAAAAAGGGAATTAGGGGTCCTTGGGGGCTTGCTTCCCTCATATGGGGCACTTATTGACATGAAATTGGGGGGGGGAAAACCCTATTTTAATATCATCAGCATCCCTGGCCCCATAAATTTGTGTCTCCACTGGGAGCTGTAGTAACTTTTATTAAAGGGACATCTCCTGCACAGATCGTTACCATTTTCATGGTCATGAAATGGGAAATACGGGTTACAGGGCGATTACTCCCTCATATGGTGGGTCTATATAGAGTCGAACATTGAAGAAAAAACTAAATTTCCATGCATATGTATATCTGCATCCCTGACCCAATACTTGGTTTCTGCCTCCCGGAGCTCGAGTATATTTTAGTAAACGGACATCCTCTGCACAGAACTATATCACTTGCATGTTCACAAAAAGGGAATTAGAGTTCCCTGGGGGGGGGGGGCTTGCTTCCCTCATATGGTGTACTTATAGACTTAAAATTGGGTAAAAACCCCTATTTTTATTTCATCAGCATCCCTGCCCCATGCGGGTGTGTCTCCACCATGGACCTATAGTGTATTTGATTAAAGGGATCCCCTGCACAGATACATACAATATTCATGGTAAATAAAAGGGAATTAGGGGTTACAGGGGGCCTGCCTCCCTCATGTGGTGGTCCTATATAGACATGGAAATTGAAGAAAAAACATATTTCCTAATGCATATCAGCATCCCTGCTCCATGAATGCGTTTCTCCACCCGGAGATCTAGTGTATTTGATAAAAGGGACACCTCCTGCACAGATATATACAAGTTTCATGGTAATAAAAAGGGAATTAGTGGTCTCTGGGGGCTTGATTCCCTCATATGGTGTACTTATTGACTTAAAATTGGGTAAAAACCCCTATTTTCAAATCATCAGCACCCCTGCCTCATGCAAGTGTGTATCAACCTGCAGCTCTATGGTATTTGATTAAAGGGGCATCCCCTGCACAGATACGTACCACATCCATGGTCATAAAAAGGGAATTAGGGGTTATAGGGGGCCTGCGTCCCTCATGTGGTGGTCCTAATGGACTCGAAAATTTAAGAAAAAATATATTTCCTTATGCATATCAGCATACCTGACCCATGAATGTGCATGTGTCTCCACCTGGAGCTCTAGTGTATTTGATAAAAGGGATATCTCCTGCACAGATATATACAAGATCCATGGTCATAAAAAGGGAATTAGGGGTCCCTGGGGGCTTGCTTCCCTGATATGGTGTACTTATTGACTTAAAATTGTGTAAAAACCACTATTTTCATGTCATCAGCATCCCTGCCCCATGCAAGTTTGTCTCCATCCTGGAGCTCTAGTGCATCTCCTGTACAGATACATACAAGTTCCATGGTCATCAAAAGGGAATTAGGGGTTACATGGGGCCTGCTTCCCTCATGTGGTGGTCCTATATAGACTCGAAAATTGAAGAAAAAACATATTTCCTAATGCATATCAGCATACATGTCCATTGCATGTGTGTCTCCGCCCGGAGCGCTAGTGTATTTGATAAAAGGGACATCTTCTGCACAGATATATAAAAGCTCCATGGTCATTAAAAGGGAATTAGGGGTCCCTGTGTGGATTGCTTCCCTCACATGGTGTACTTATTGACTTAAAATTAGGTAAAAACCCCTATTTTCATGTCATCAGCATCCCTGCCCCATGCAAGTATGTCCCCACCCTGGAGCTCTGGTGTATTTGAATGAAGGTGTGCCTATATATAGTCTCGAAAATTGAAGAAAAAACATATTTCCTAATGCATATCAGCATACTTGCCCCATACATGTGTGTCTCCACCCGGAGCTCAGCAGTCAGATGCTCGTAGCCCGTTTATATATAACCATGGGTATATGCCAGATATAACCGTACACAAAAAACGCCGTTCTTTTGACCGTGTATTTATCCATGGTGTGTGTGCTTGTGGTTGTCCGTAATCTGGTGCCCGGTGTTATTGCTTAGAAAGGTAATCATGTTCGACTGGTGTTGTTAGATTGGTAATGAGATTAGCGGTTTCCATGTCTTGTCTGGTCATATTTACTGTTTGAACTTTGTCTGAAATAGACGCACTTTTTATACTAGAATTTGCGCAACAGGAGCGCATGGAAATCGCCCGTCGAGTTGGTTTAAGGGTTTTTAGAAAAAAGCATTTATATGATATAGAGAGGCCAACAGAACCATACCATATATATATCTATATTTGCGAATGTCTGTCAGTCTGTCTGTCTGTATGTGTTCTATAGACATTCACAGGGAACCATCTAGATGGCACCAAAGGGGTCTAACAGTGGTAACTTTTTACGAGAAAGATAATGGTGCGGGTTAGAATTTTCTAAAATGACGCCGTTGTTGTCCGTGGCAGAAAAGGTGGAGGGGCAGAATATTTTTTTGTTGCCGATTGCCACCAAACTTATATATAATAATCCCCATGATATTACGAATATAATGGTGTGGTTTAAATACGTCAAACAAGGCGCCGTTTGAGTCAGGAATGCACGAAAGGGGAGAGGGGCACCAAAATTGATAAAAATAATTTTAGCGCCGATTTCCACCAAATTGATACACATTCTTCTCCATGATACAAAGAATCTAATTGTTTGATTTAAAGGCGCCAAATTGTTGTCGTTTGAGAGATTGGGGGGGGGCACTAAATTTGATAAGAATTGGTTTAGTCGCCGATTGCCACCAAACTTATACAAAATCATCCACATGGTATGAGGAGTCTAATGGTGTGGCTGAAAGCTGTTAAAAGTGGCGTTCGAGTCAGGGGTGCACTGAACGGGAGAGGAGCACCAAATTTATATTGTGTATTTTTAGCGCCAATTTCCACCAAATTGATACATCTTCTTATCCATGATACGAGGAATATAATCGTGTAATTTAAAGACGTCATATTGGCGCTTTTTGTGTGAGAGATGGTATAGGGGTGGGGTAGGCAATATATTTGATAACAAATGGTTTAGTCGCCTATTAGCACCGAACTTATAAATAATCATCTCCATGATATATCTTGAGTCTAATTGTGTGGTTTAAATATGTCAAACGTGGGGCCATTCGAATCAGGGGTGCACATAGGGTGAGAGAGACACAAACATTTATAAACATTATGTTTAGCGCCGATTTCCACCAGATTGATACATTTTCTTCTCCGGATACGAGGATTCTAATCGTGTGGTTTAAATACGCCTAATTATATAATTATTAAAACAACTAAATGGTTGAGAGCATCCATGGCTTCCGATTATTGGAAACTAATTATTCATAATTCCTTCAAAGTTACATGAATGAACCACCTCAGAATTCCGTTACAACAAATATAATCCTTCAAATTATTACAACACCTATTGTTTATCACTGAATGTTTCTCATTCACCACACCAGAAAGGCCTCTAGATGCGGACCAAAATATACTAATCGGATTAAATACACCCCCGATACTTCGCAACACGACCTTTAGTCTACATTCCAACTTAGACATAATTCAACAATGTTATCTGCTATATTCTGCATTGTATTACCACAATAAACTTTTCATGAGTGGTCCAGCCATTGTTCACACTGAATATCGAAAACAATTAACGCGGTCATAAAAAAGTACATACTGCATCAATGAGACATCCGCGAGATTACGTCCGCTAATAAATACATTCTGAAAAAAGTCTAACAGGTACGCACAATGTGAATATGTATATATTAAATGATATTTTCCCCTTAGCTTCATTGTCAGGCAAAAACAAACAGCCTAACGGAATACACCCTATAGAGGGCGTAATGGTTGAGCTCAAACATCGCCATCAAAACCGCCATATTCTCAGGACTGCAAGCTTTTCAGCTGTACAATATCAGGGGACATTTGTGCCTGGTGTTTTCTTGCAGCTTCATGTGAATATGCCATTAGAGTGTACTGGCCTATATATTTCAGAATAATTTGTATGAAAACAAAGTCCATCTATTTTCCCATGTTCTTCTTAATAGTGATAAATATAGTTAATCTTGATAATTTCTCACGTTCACCTAGTGTGATTGCCTTACGTGTAAAAAAAGATAAAACGGTACAATCATAACTTTAAGAGTCTTGTGTACATGTACAATGAAAAGTGCGTTGTTCAAATACATGGCATACTCACGTATACAGTTCCCCACTTAAATATCGCGGTATTGAGTCTCATCGTCTTTCTCGCGGGTGCAGTCTGGGTCAACAAGAGTATATCTCAACAAATATCTGACAACGTATACACAACACAACAACGGGCAGAATAATTCGGACCTCGTTGATAGGATAGGGTATTTAATTTCCAATTTACACATATATCGTTATTGACAGTTATATTATATTAAAAATTCGAATGATTTTACATTTTTGGAATAAGTTACGCGAACAGAGCTTTATTTGCACACTTAGCTGTCATGACTCATAAGGGAGTACAATAAGAATTGTTGCGAAATCTCTAAACAGATGAATTACGACCTCATGCATACTCTATTTGTTTACATAAAACAAAACTCCCGATTTAAACTGTCATTTGACTGTAATACAGCATTTACGATATACTCGAGTGAGTTGTAAATTGGGTTGTTGACAGTATCCGCCCCAGGCCAAGTGGTCCTGCTAATATGCTATGATTATGGTGGTCATGCTGAATTACAATGATGCGGGTAGGGCAAACTGTTGCCGTTATTTTATCTAAAGTTGTAATTTTCGCGGTGTTTTGGCTAATCCGAGCGATATGAGAAAAAAAAAATCAGTGTGTATATGTAACATTCAAGAACATATAAATTTTTGAAAGGCATAATAATGCATGCGAATAACCATCTTGCTTATATTCGATTTTCAACTAATACAACCAGTACTAAAAATATTTCGCAATAACTATGTTTTTGTATGTTTGATCATCATAATGGCTTTTCCTGTATATGTTCAGATTATCATAAAAACCGCGAAAAAGAAATTTAAAAAAAATATAACGGTACTTTTTATTAACAGCATCAGTTTGCCATAACAGCATCATAGCAATTCAGCAGGACACAACTGCATCATAACACATTAGTAGGACCATTTGACCAGGGGTGGTATCACGTTTTTCTTCGAAATATATATTTTCTCAAATAGAACGATTTTCCAAAAAAATATCGCGATGTATCAACCAATATGATATAGACATAATTATAT
Source organism: Siphonodentalium dalli (assembly GCA_032622095.1). Lineage (NCBI taxonomy): Eukaryota > Metazoa > Mollusca > Scaphopoda > Gadilida > Siphonodentaliidae > Siphonodentalium > Siphonodentalium dalli. The sequence continues at coordinate 47,461,410 of CP136066.1, forward strand.
ATCACCGGCATATTCATATAGTGCTGGTTCATGTATATAAGTGTCAGCTTTTCTACCGGAATGTTCACAGCGGATATCCAGTAAATTCTGGAACTATGAAAACAGAAATCCGCAGTTGTAAATAAATAAATAATTCTTTATTAGTGGGACGGATTAATCGCGTTAAAACAGTATGACAATCGCTCCGAGCCGACAAGGTGAGCCACTACTTATATTCCATGTATAAGAATCATGTTTTGTGATGCTAGTTGGATATACAATTTATGAGAATACGTGTAACACTTTGAGCAAGAGTATCCCACCAAATATCCACAGTATGCAAAGGGTTTCACCTCACTTTAACCTGGGCAACGCCGGGTAACCCTGCTAGTATATACTATATGCGACTGCATCCAATTTGGGTTTATTGTGATATCTTTAGTGTAGTTTTGTGGTTATGAGAGCTCATTTCCCCCTGATTTATGCTCCATATGTGGTCTTCTCCTTTACAATTTCTATATGATTTCAAACAGGGGTGGTGCCAGGATATCCCCGACGCAGGGGCTATATGATTCCCCAAACAGGGGGGACGGGCTTTAGCTACCGGGTTGACCATTGAAGATCTCAACGACGGGGGTGGCTATCCTTCCCTGACAGGGTTGGGGATGTAGCCCCTGACTCCTCCCCGGGTGCCACGCAACATAGTTTAGTATCGATGATTTCTCGTCTCCAGTGAACACAAGACCGCGCTCTCAGCATGGTGTGCCAAGCAGGGACAGGGGTGTTATGCAGGGGTCTTACCCCCCCCCCAAACTGTAGTCAAACCTAATGCAACATTAATTGGAAAATTCACACCAAAATTAGGTTGAAATTGTTCTCGTAGTTTTGACTTTCCAACAATTTCTTAGTGACGAATTTGTTGTTTTTAGACCAACATTTGCATATTACCCTTTTATTTGCAAAATATTGGACTGAAATGGCAATTTTCAAGGGTGAGTGTCAGGTTAAAAGTTTCACCGAATTGGACAGCTTGAGGCCAGTCTAGATGCTAGGATTGTCTAATGTTCATGTTCAGATTTTCGAAATGTTCTCACATCGGGTCTGACCATGGGCCGACCCGTGTGTTATGTGCCCTTGCCAGTAGTTACTTTCTAATTAATTTACGAACAAATTAATCGGGGTGTACATGTAAATTTGTCTGGCGTTATACCACTAGATGTTAGGATTTTTTAATCTCATACTGGACCGAACCATCCTTTTCGTCCCCCTGGTGGCCAGTGGCCACAAGACTATTGGTCCATTTAGAATAGGCTACCATCTAGTAGTATGTGAGGGAACATTTGGGGAAAATCAAAGCACCGGGGGGGGGGGGGGTGCACATTGAATTACGCAAACTTGTGGTTCAATGGGGTGGGCCCGTGGCAGTTGGAAATTCCAAGGTGGAGACCACCCCAACAAAAACCCTCTAGCCAAGTCCCGAGTGCCAAATATCCCAGACTCAACCAGGGGTGCCCATCGCGACTTATAAAAATAGGCCTATTTGTTTTCTCTCCGATAATACGTTGCACCGGCGGCAATATATTGACCATGCTCTGAATGAAAACGCTTCCGTTGCAATTACACGGTAACGTCGTGCTGCAAGTTGGACGATAATTGTGTTTTAGAAATGATACGGAAGACCGATTGTCAAAAAAGGCAACATCAAAATACACAGGGCAATGCTTATCGATCCAAACTGTGGAGTGTGTGTTTCATTGTGTAATTCTCGCATATACCCAAGGTTATATATAAACGGGCTACGAGCATCTGACTGCTGGTGTATTTGATAAAAGTTTGATACAAGTTTCATGGTCATACAAAGGGAATTAGGGGTTACTGGGGGCTTGCTTCCCTCATATGGTGTACTTATTGACTTAAAATTGTGTAAAAACCCCTATGTTCATATCATCAGCACCCCTGCCCCATGCAAGTATGTCACCATCCTGGAGCTCTAGTGTATTCGATAAAAGGGACGTCTCCTGCACAGATACATACAATATCCATGGTCATAAAAAGGGAATTAGGGGTTACAGGGGGCCTGCTTCCCTCATGTGGTGTGCCTATATATAGGCTCGAAAATTGAAGAAAAAACATATTTCCTAATGCATATCAGCATAAATGCCTCATGCATGTGTGTCTCCACCCGGAGCTCTAGTGTATTTGATACAAGTGACATCTCCTGCACAGATATATACAAGTTCCATGATCATAAAAAGGGAATTAGGGGTCCCTGGGGGCTTGCTTCCCTCATATGGTGTACTTATTGACTTAAAATTGGGTAAAAACCCCTATTTTCATATCATCAGCATCCCTGCCCCATGCAAGTATGTCTCCACCCGGAGCTCTGGTGTATTTGAATACAGGGGCATCTCCTGCACAAATACATATAATATCCATGGTCATAAAAAGGTAATTAAGGGTTACAGGGGGGCCTGCTTCCCTCATGTGGTGTGCCTATATAGGCTCGAAAATTGAAGAAAAAACATATTTCCTAATGCATATCGGCATGCATGCCCCATTCATGTGTGTCTCCACCCGGAGCTCTAGTGTATTTGGTAAAAGTGACATCTTCTGCACAGATTTATACAAGTTCCATGGTCATAAAAAGGGAATTAGGGGTCCTTGAGGGCTTGCTTCCATCATATGGTGTACTTATTGACTTAAAATTGGGTAAAAAACCCTATTTTCATGTCATCAGCATCCCTGCCCCATGCAAGTATGTCTACACACCGGAGCTCTGGTGTATTTGAATAAAGGGGCATCTCCTGCACATATACATATAAGATCCATGGTCATAAAAAGGGAATTAAGGGTTACAGGGGGCCTGCTTCCCTCATGTGGTGTGCCTATATAGGCTCGAAAATTGAAGAAAAAACATATTTCCTAATGCATATCAGCATACATGACCCATGCATGTGTGTCTCCACCCGGAGCTCTAGTGTATTTGATAAAAGTGACATCTCCTGCACAGATATATGCGAGTTCCATGGTAATAAAAAGGGAATTAGGGGTCCCTGGGTGCTTGCTTCCCTCATATGGTGTACTTATTGACTTAAAATTGGGTAAAAACCCCTATTTTCATATCATCAGCATCCCTGACCCATGCACGTATGTCTCCACCCCGGAGCTCTTGTGTATTTGAATAAAGGGGAATCTCCTGCACATATACATATAAGATCCATGGTCATAAAAAGGGAATTATGGGTTACTGGGGGCCTGCTTCCCTCATGTGGTGTGCCTATATATATAGGCTCGAAAATTGAAGAAAAAACATATTTCCTAATGAATATCAGCATACATGCCCCATGCATGTTTGTCTCCACCCGGAGCTCTAGTGTATTTGATAAAAGGGACATCTCCTGCACAGATATATACACTATACATGGTCATGCAATGGGAATTAGGGGTTAGTGTGTTTCTGCTCCCTCATATGGTGGGCATATATACTCGAAAATTGAAGAAAAAATATATCCAAATGCATATATCCATCCCTGACAAAAGATTTTGTGTCTACCTCCCTGAGCTCCATTGTATGTCAGTATATTTTCCATTGTCATAAAAAGGGAATGAGGTCTTACTCGGGGCTTCTTTCATCATATGGTGGGCCTATATTGACTCGAAAAAATCAATAAGCGCCCAGTCAGTTATATGCATGATACTGTTAAAGCACTGTGAATTATTTTTCACTTATGTATCATGCACAAATATGAACAACACTGATTTAATGTTTATGCATACGTACTAGTTAAATCTTCTGCATGATATTTTCGCAATATATCACATTATAAATTTAAATCTCATGTTTGTTCATTCTCAATTTCAGCGTAAACACCAGATGAAAATCAATGAGCATTATGTAGTGATTCCAGCTCTTGTTGTTACCCCTAATGTAATCTAATCGGTGATATCCTGGTGGATTCTTTTTATGACGCCACTATAGTCCATCTAAAATTACAATCTAGGCCATGCACACCCATCCAGTTGTTTAATAGTCGTCAGTGGCGATATATTTGCACCATTTCGTTACTAAATCGCCTATGAATGCAGTTCATAACCACAGCAGCAACGGGGCCATCCTTTTGGATTCTTCTTGTGCCACTACTAATCCATCTAAATAACACAAACTAGGTCACATAAACTTGTCCAGCTGTTCAAAAATTGAGCGTAAATCATGCGTGGGGTAAAAGTAGTACATTTGTCGTTGCTTAATCCAGCCTGTTCTCCTGAAACCCTGCACGTTATTTGCTTATAAGGAACAATACTTTAGGTAGATAATCTGCTTAGATTCACTTCAATTTGAGTAGATAATGTGCTGAAAAGGAAAACTATTAGTCACATCATCGACTCATATAGATTCGATTCTAAGCAGATTATGTGCGGACAATGACAAAAATAAGCCAACCAACGACTTTTAAGGTGTACTCTCATTAAAATGTGTTTTCTCTGTGGCTCACGCCATAACACGAAATGACGACTATGACTGCATTATCTGCTTACTTCATAATCAAATAATCACGTTATGTACATAATTAAAATTATAGGTCGATTATGTGCGTAATTTTGGAGAATATGTTTCTAAATCGTCTGCGTTGGCATAACCATAGCAGCCACGGGGCTATTCTTGTGGATACTAATTTCTGCACCACTGGTCCATCTAAAAATCATAACCTGGTTCACATACGCCTGTCCAGCTGTTAAAACATTGGGTGTAAATCGCGCGTGGAGTAAAATAGTACATTTTTCGTTGCTTAATCCAGCCTGTTCTGCTGAAAACCGGCACATTATTTAGCTCCATGAGTTCCGTTTCCAGTTCCCAGTTCCCTATTCTCCTAAAATTGCATTTTTCGTTACTAAATCGGTTGCGTAGCCAGATTCATGGTGGCCACCCGGGAATCCTTGTATTTTCGTGCGGTGTCACCCAGCGGGCATCTATAGGAAAGGGACGCGACCATGCAGCCCCTTCCAAATTTTCGAAAATCGGGCTGAAGTCGTGCATGGGGTGTCAAAATAGCACTTTTCGTTACTAAATCGGCTGCGTAGCCAGAGTCATTGTGGCCACCCGGGAATCCTTGTATTTTCGTGCCGTGCCACCCAGCGCGCATCTATAGGACAGGGACGCGCCATATAGCTCAATTCAATTTGTTCGTGCATGGAGCTCAAAAATCGCCTTCGTAGGCATAACCGTAGCAGACACGTGGCTATACTTGCGGAATCTTCTTGTGCCACCACTATTACATCTAAAAATCACAAACTAGGTCACATAATCTTGTCCAAAATGGTACATTTTTCGTTAGTCGATAATGTAGTGAAAAGGAGACCCTATATATTACTCACATTATCGACTCATATAGTGGCGATTCTAAGCAGATTATGTGCGGACAATGACAAAATATAAGCCAACCGACGACTGTTCAGCTGTACGCTCATTAACATGTGTTTTGACTGTGGCTCGCGCCATAACACGAAATGACGACTATGACTCCATTATCTGCTTATTTCAGAATCAAATAATCACTTTATGTACTTAATTGAAATTAATGGTCGAATATGTGCGTATTTGCGCGAGGATATGTTGCTAAATCGCCTGCGTTGGCATAACCATAGCAGCCATGGGGCTATCCTTATCGATTCTTCTTTGGCCACCACTAGTCCATCTAGAAATCACAAATTGGTTCACATATGCCTGTCCAGCTGTTCAACAATTGCGCGCAAGTCGTTCGTCGCATCAAAATAATGAAAAAAAGGTCATTTTTCGTTGCCAAATCGCCTGCGTATATAGGCATAGCAGTCACGAGGCTATCCTTGTAGATTTTTCTTCTGCCACCACCAGTCCATCTAGAAATCAAAAATCAAGTAACATGCACCTGTCCAGCTGTTCACAAATTGAGCGTATATAAGTCGTTCGTGGGGGTCAAAATAGTGAAAACAATTTCATTTTTCGTTGCTAAATCACCTGCGTATGCATAACCGTAGACGCCACGGGGCTATCCTTGTGGATTCTTCTTGTGCCGCCACAAGTCCATCTAGAAATAACAAAATAGGTCATATAAACTTGTCCAGCTGTTCAACAATTGGGCGTAAATCGTGCGTGGGGTAAAAATGTGACATTTTTCGTTGCTTAAGCCTGAAAACTAGCACATTATTTGCTGAGATGAAACAATATTTTAAGTATAGATAATCTGCTTAGTATCGCCTCAAACTTCTCAGGTGTACGCGCATTAGCATGTGTTTTCACTGTGGCTCGCGCCATAACACGAAATGACGACTATGACTCCATTATCTGCTTATTTCAGAACCCAATAATCACTTTAAGTCCCTAATTAAAATTATAGGTCGGTTATGTGCGTATTCGCGCGAGGATTTGTTACTAAATCGCCTGCGTTGGCATAACCATAGCAGCCACGGGGCTATCCTTGTGGATACTTCTTATACCACCACTAGTCCATCTAAAAACCACAAACCTAGTCACAGAAGCCCGTCCAGTTGTTCAAAAAATTTGGCGTAAGTCGTGCGTGGTATCAAAACAATGAAAAAATGTCATTTTTCGTTGCTAAATCGCCTGCATATATAGGCATTTATAACCGTAACAGCCACGAGGCTATCCTTGTGGAATCTTCTTGTGCCACCAATAGTGCATCGAAACATCACTAACTAGATCACATAAACTTGTCCAGCTGTTGAAAACTTGGGCGTAAGTCGTGCGTGGGGTAAAAATAGGACATTTTTCGTTGCTAAATTCCTGTATGTATTCACAACCACAATAGCCAGGGGCTATCCTTATGGATTCTTCTTGTGCCACCATTAGTCCATCTAGAAATAAGAAACTAGTTCGCATATATACGCCTGTCCAGCTGTTCAAAAATTGGGCGTAAGTCGTGCGTGGTATCAACATAATGAAAAAAGGTCATTTTTCGTAGCTAAATCGCCTGCGTAGGCATAACCAGAGGCGGACTGGCCGATCGGGAGACCGGGAAATTTCCCGATGGGCCGGAGGCCGGAAAAATTCTGATTCCACGTGATTTTCTATCAAGCGAGAATCCGAGGGGTTTTTTTACGGTTGGGGGGGGGGGGGTATATGTGGTTGGGCCGCCCAACCACAACTTGGGCCGCAAATGAAACCGACGTGGGCCGCCACATGTGTTGTTTAACCAGCCGTGTATCCAATAAGATGGTACGCTTCTCACATAAATTCATGAGGGCAGAGGCGGACTGCATGGCCGATCGGGAGACCGGGAAAATTCCGGACGTGGGCCGCCACATGTGTTGATTAACCAGCCGAATTGGCTAATCGTAATTTTGACATTAAATGAACTTGTCGGCATCATATAACACCACGTAAAGACCCCATTAATCTCGAGATTGTAACGGTAACTCCCAGCTGTAAATCCCAAAAAAATTCTTACGCACCCCTCCCCCAATTGAAATTTACAAGAAAATAGGAACGCTTCAGTTGATGCCAGTCTAGTTTATCGGATTCGAGATAACCACAACTTGGGACGCAAATGAAACCGACGTGGGCCGCCACATGTGTTGTTTAACCAGCCGTGTATCCAATAAGATGGTACTCTTCTCACATAAATTCATGAGGGCAGAGGCGGACTGCATGGCCGATCGGGAGACCGGGAAAATTCCGGACGTGGGCCGCCACATGTGTTGTTTAACCAGCCGAATTGGCTAATCGTAATTTTGACATTAAATGAACTTGTCGGCATCATATAACACCACGTAAAGACCCCATTAATCTCGAGAATTTAACGGTAACTCCCAGCTATAAATTCCAAAAAAAATCTTACGCACCCCTCCCCCAATTGAAATTTACAAGAAAATAGGAACGCTTCAGTTGATGCCAGTCTAGTTTATCGGATTCGAGATTTTCTTGTATAGTTTTCAAAATGTTCTCACCCCGGGCCGAACAACCATGAACAACCCGGTGTGTCCTGGTCTCTTGTCCGTAGCCGTGTGCATTTGTCTGGAGTTAGACCGCTAGATGTTAGATTTTATGCAATTTTTCAGGTAAAAATATCTGAATGGTCTCATACCGGGAATATATAGAACCATAGTTTATGAATATATAGGATATTAGACCAGAGGTGCAAATGGAATTATGCAAAAACATGTATTTGGTCTGCCTGCATCTGATTCAAGGGGGGGGGGGGGTGCAAATGGAATTATGCAAAAATATGTATTTGGTCTGATTCTGATTCAAGGGGGGGGGGGGTGCAGTTGGAATTTTCCAAGGTGGACTGTGGACGCCCCCCCCCCCAAACAGATGGGCCGGTATTATATTAATTTCCCGGGCCGGTTTCTTGGCCCATTCCGCCTCTGTGCATAACCATAGCAGCCATGGGGCTATCGAAAATTTGGAAGGGGCTGCATGGTCGCGTCCCTTTCCTATAGATGCCCGCTTGGTGGCACCGCACGAAAATACAAGGATTCCCGGGTGGCCACCATGACTCTGGCTACGCAGCCGATTTAGTAACGAAAAGTACTATTTTGACACCCCATGCACGACTTAATCACAATTTTCGAAAATTAGGAAGGGGCTGCATGGTCGCGTCACTTTTCTATAGATGCCCGCTGGGTGGCACCGCACAAAAATACAAGGATTCCCGGGTGGCCACCATGACTCTGGCTACGCAGCCGATTTAGTAACGAAAAGTACTATTTTGACACCCCATGCACGACTTCAGCCCGATTTTCGAAAATTTGGAAGGGGCTGCATGGTCGCGTCCCTTTCCTATAGATGCCCGCTGTGTGGCACCGCACGAAAATACAAGGATTCCCGCGTGGCCACCATGACTCTGGCTACGCAGCCGATTTAGTAACGAAAAGTGCAATTTTAGGAGAATAGGGAACTGGGAACGGAATTCATGGAGCTACATTATACACAATTTCTTATAAGGAACAATACTTTATATGTAGATAATCTGCTTAGAATTGCTTCATTGTGAGTCGAGCTCCCTGTAGCCCCTAATTCCCTTTTTATTACCATGGATCTTATATGAATTTGTGCAGGAGATGCCCCTTTATTCAAATACACCAGAGCTCCGGGGTGGAGACATACTTGCATGGGGCAGGGATGCTGATGATATGAAAATAGGGGTTTTTACCCAATTTTAAGTCAATAAGTACACCATATGAGGGAAGCAAGCCCCCAGGGACCCCTAATTCCCTTTTTATGACCATGGAACTTGTATATATATGTGCAGGAGAAGTCACTTTTATCAAATACACTAGAGCTCCGGGTGGAGACACACATACATGGGGCATGTATGCTGATATGCATTAGGAAATATGTTTTTTCTTCAATTTTCGAGCCTATATAGGCACACCACATGAGGGAAGCAGGCCCCCAGTAACCCCTAATTCCATTTTTATGACCATGGATCTTATATGTATATGTGCAGGAGATGCCCCTTTATTCAAACACACCAGAGCTCCGGGTGGAGACATACTTGCAAGGGGCAGGGATGCTGATGATATGAAAATAGGGGTTTTTACCCAATTTTAAGTCAATAAGTACACCATATGAGGGAAGCAAGCCCCCAGGGACCCCTAATTCCCTTTTTATGACCATGGAACTTGTATATATACATGTATGTGCAGGAGATGTCACTTTTATCAAATACACTAGAGCTCCGGGTGGAGACACACATGCATGGGGCATGTATGCTGATATGCATTAGGAAATATGTTTTTTCTTCAATTTTCGAGCCTATATAGGCACACCACATGAGGGAAGCAGGCTCCCAGTAACCCCTAATTCCATTTTTATGACCATGGATCTTATATGTATATGTGCAGGAGATGCCCCTTTATTCAAATACACCAGAGCTCCGGGGTGGAGACATACTTTCATGGGGCAGGGATGCTGATGAAATGAAAATAGGGGTTTTTACCCAATTTTAAGTCAATATGTACACCATATGAGGGAAGCAAGCCCCCAGGGACCCCTAATTCCCTTTTATGACCATGGAACTTGTATATATCTGTGCAGGAGATGTCACTTTTATCAAATACACTAGAGCTCCGGGTGGAGACACACATGCATGGGGCATGTATGCTGATATGCATTAGGAAATATGTTTTTTCTTCAATTTTCGAGCCTATATATATAGGCACACCACATGAGGGAAGCAGGCCCCCAGTAACCCCTAATTCCCTTTTTATGACCATGGATCTTATATGTATATGTGCAGGAGATGCCCCTTTATTCAAATACACCAGAGCTCCGGGGTGGAGACATACTTGCATGGGGCAGGGATGCTGATGAAATGAAAATAGGGGTTTTTACCCAATTTTAAGTCAATAAGTACACCATATGAGGGAAGCAAGCCCCCAGGGACCCCTAATTCCCTTTTTATGACCATGGAACTTGTATATATCTGTGCAGAAGATGTCACTTTTATCAAATACACTAGAGCTCCGGGTGGAGACACGCATGCATGGGGCATGTATGCTGATATGCATTAGGAAATATGTTTTTTCTTCAATTTTCGAGCCTATATAGGCACACCACATGAGGGAAGCAGGCCCCCAGTAACCCCTAATTCCCTTTTTGTGACCATGGATCTTATATGTATATGTGCAGGAGATGCCCCTTTATTCAAATACACCAGAGCTCCGGTGGAGACATACTTACATGGGGCAGGGATGCTGATGATATGAAATTAGGGGTTTTTACCCAATTTTAAGTCAATAAGTACACCATATGAGGGAAGCAAGCCCCCAGGGACCCCTAATTCCCTTTTTATTACCATGGAACTTGTATATATCTGTGCAGGAGATGTCACTTTTATCAAATACACTAGAGCTCTGGGTGGAGACACACACTGTCTAACTTGAGACATTTTTCCGTTTATAATTCTATTTCCATAAGTGTCCAAAAAAAGATTTAGGGCTATATTATACTTATTTTTGGAACTAAATTGGATTTTCCACAACTACCCCCTTTTTGCCCAAAATATTAGTATGATAGAAAATACCACCCCTCCGCAAATTGACGACCAACGTTGACACTGTGAAAAATTCCACAAAAATGACAGTGGATATAGTATAGCATATGTATTACATTTTTTTAAATCGAATATATTATGCACCATTCAGCTGCCGTAATTTGTTTTATGCTGACTCGAGTTTCCCTACACAAATTCAGGGGGCATAATTTTCATGATTTAATTCTTTGTAAACTCTCCCCACAGCTAAGTTTAAGTAATACAACAAGTCACCCTACCCCGAGTCCCCTTTTAAATTAAAAACATGGTCGTGACACTTGGGAATGTTTATAATTTTAATACATAAAATCACGTAAAAAGAATTAAAATGACACACGTGCAAAGTGTGCTACAGTGCTCGCGCTGAACACCCACGCAACGGTATGATTACATTCGGTACCGGATGTTTACATTACATTAATGAGGGAAGCGAGGGTTTGCTCCGGTCTGGAGCATTCCCTATTAGTCTCGTTCACTGCTGTCGGGGAAAGCAATACAACAGTAAAGACATACTACCAGCATGTAAATAAACAAAATAAAACTGCCCAGTCTGTATCACACCCCTTGTACGTGGTATCGCCAAAACCGAGGGTATCGCCAAAACCGATAAAATGGGAGTCATTTTCACGTATATGATATGGGGATATGTTTGTTTCTCATCGTAAAACAGACAAAGAACGACGCATCTGTTTGTCCACGTGAAGCAGGAGTATATATCCACCCGCTGTCAATCAGTTCCCAGATTAAACCATTTAATATGTTTTGGCGATTTTTTCAATAGTGTTTTTGCTTTTGCTTACTCAAATTTTCGAGAACAACCACCCACTAGTATAGTTCCTGGACTTCCACGCTGCCACCACAAATGCCGGTATAGTTCAATATGCCAATGAAGCATATAGGATTGAACAGAATTTTAAAAATCAGTGTCCTTCTCAATATCCTCGCGTATGGATTGACCACTGTCGGTCCAGAAAGATGTTAACGCCGCAGATGGATGACGATGTCACAAAACGCCGATCATCTGTGCAGTAAATATGAACATCATGAGTTGTTCGTTGTCTGTTTTGCGATGAGAAACAAACATATATCCCCATATCATATACGTGAAAATGACTTTCCCATTTTCTCGGTTTTAGCGATATCCTGGTTTTAGCGATACCACGTACATATGCTGCCAGTACTGTTATATATCGCATTCAATCCGTGCGCTGTTTATTTATGGTCAGGTCTCGCTTGGTATTCATTCGACACCTTCGTCGACGCAACATGTGACACTTCGGTCAACCCCACTGCTCCTCATTTAAGCTCGTGACCTCTAACCCCCCGGGAATGGGGTGAAGGAGAAGATCTCTAGATCTGTTCGACCACCCGGGCGCTTCGCGCCCTTCTACTATCTTGCGCCCCAAGCGAATTCATCGACCGTTGATCGCCGGCCGGTTCGGGTCCATACGCCCCGTGGATTCCTGGATTCGTATGTAATCTTTAACACCAAGCTCCTTTGTTCTACCCCGAACTTATATTTCTCCGAATGGGCAATTAATACTGCTTTATACTAAGATGTGTGCCACAAGTCCACAATCGCAATATCCCAGTGCATGCACAGCAAACTCCAACGTGGACCTCTATTCGAGAAATATTTCACTTCTAACAGCCGACCACAATAACAAACATGTGCATAGTGCTTACCCCACGTATTACAATTAATTGCCAGAACAGGCAACAGATTAATTTGCTGCCAGTACTGTTATATATCGCATTCAAACATAACACGTCATTATAATAGAGTTACTGTTATTCTTCTACGCAGAACGATATTACTTTGATAATTCGCGAGTCAAAACTAACCTAAAATGCATTCGTCCTCAAAATACAGATAATTGCATCGGCAGTAAATATTACGTATATACGTTATACTTACAGCGAAAGCAAATATTTTATTATATATTTACGTATATCGGCGTTTAGTTACGAACATAGCAAAGCTGTACTAGGTAGCTGTATATACCTATACAATTGAAACCACGATAAAATCCAAGTGCAATCCCACTCACACGAGTCGTGCCAAGGGCGTGGTTTTGATGTCTGAAAATGAATATTTCATAAACGTCTCATTTATCAATTTGTATAGGAATTTTGCATCTGTGTCAATGTAATTCACCTTGTATATTATAAAGACGTGTTTAGGTCGGTTAATGGACTCACGATTGGACATTCATAAACTAAATGTTATCGGGCTACGCCACATACCCACAATAACAGTCAATGCCCACCATAACAGTCAATATACCACATACCCACACTAACAGTTGGTAAATGTCCGGTGGGGAAATGTCCGCTTTGATATTGAGTAAGTGGGGAAATGTCCGGTGGGTAAATGTCCGGGTGGTGAAATGTCCGCTTTGCCATTTCAAGGGCGGTGGGGAAATGTCCGGTGGGGGAATGTCCGGGATTCCACCCTTTTGAGGGTTTTTCAGAATTTAAGGTATGATTCCCCTAAATTATGCCATGAAAAAAAAAATGACCACATATTGAAATAGGGGACCTGGAGAGTTCCCAAGCTCAGATATTGTATAAATCGGTAATCTGAAGTCATAGCCGAGACTGAAAAAAATTTCAACGGTGTTTTTGGTGGTGAAAATGGTATTTGAAATTTTTTTATGACAAAATCACAAATCCTTTAATTTTCATTATTTTGGCCAAATTATCCAGCGGTATTGTCACCCCGACACCGTAGATCAATTATACGATAGTATGGTCAATTTACTAGGTGCTATTATTGTAGAAATAAGATTTGCAAGTTGGAAGAAATCGTTACTATGGGGACGCCATTTTGATTGAATCATGGTCACGTGACAAATGAATAACATTCATAGAAATTTGCAGTCGGGCGGGAACGAATCATTGTAAATTTTCTGAATTCCTTCAGTTCTAATTATTAATTGTGTATGTCACTTTAATTGTGAGATATTTTCTCGTTCATTCATGGATATGTGAGGGGAGGATTGTGTCTCGGGATCGCAATAATTGTTTAGTTATTAGCGCTTTGACATAAATCAACACGACGTGTTTACACTTAAAATTACAGTTCACAGACAGCGGTTTCACGTGCGGCCTGATTTGTCACATGTACGTATAGTCTTATTGAATTGTTCGTGCATTCGAATCAATATTCGATCGCAATAACTTAAATATCATTCGCATCATTCGCTGGCTGTTGTAATGTGTCACTATATTTGTGAAATAACCAGTGACCACCGCCCTATTTTTCATCGAACAGGTTAATTCGTGAAGTGGAAAGTGCGTGATTCGGTTTGTCAAAGCATGGATGTTTGGATATAACGTCGTATTAGTGTTCTGTTTGGATTGGAATTAATCATCTATATTCGCATTCAGATGAGTTCAGTGTATTCTTAAACTGTTATCTAATAATAAGTATACTGATTTGTTGCCATATATTAGTTTGGGAGCGTTTTGTCAATGTTCTAGTCATCGCCAGAACCAACACAAAATTTTGACAGTTCGGAATTCCAATTAGTCTGACATTTTGACCACGTGATCCATTCACATCTGTCTGATGAGTGACCAACTTGATTGCTAATTGGTCTATGTACATTTCAAATGACTAATTGAAACCCTATTGTTTCCGCCCTGAAAATGAAGCATTTGACCCTGCAGATCGATTGAGTATAAAAGCTGGTAAATCAATGTCAAATTTTATTGATCTTTTTTATTTCTGATCCAAATATTTCGTTTAGAATAGAAAGTAATGTATGTTGCATGTGTTTATGTGTACAGACATGTATGGAACAACACCACAGGTATTGGAATTTGTGTCAAATAATGGGTTTTTATGACAATTTACTCCTCTAAATGAGGATAGAATTCAGAGGAGTAAATTATCATAAAAACCCATTTTTGACACAAATTCCAATACCTGTGGGAACACATACACTGCAATGCCAATGTCTGGATCAACCAGCTACATGTATCGTTCGTCTGTCTGCCTGTCTGTCCATCCGTAGACACTTGCTATGATATCCACACGATAACTCAAGTATAATTTATCTGATCTTGTTCAAATTTTATGTACATGTTTATGGTGACACACCCCTCACCTGTATAGTTTTTGTATCGATCGGTTTAGAAATTATTAACACTTTACAGATTGCATTCACAAATGCCAAATTGGCATGTGCTATCTGATACCATATAAACCTATTTACTTTTTGTCCGATTGTGGTCCTATTTAATTCATGTGTGATGACACACCCCCAGTGATCCCCTCACCTGTGTATTTTTTGCTACCTCATAGATTCATTGATCTGTTTAGAAAATAATTAACCCTTCACGTACACACATGCTATCGGATGCCATACTAGTAAGTCAAACATATTTCTTCTGATCTGCCTCATATTTCTTACCTAGGTTTTTCTTATCACGTTCTTCATCTGTACATACCGTACATGTTTTTTTATATAACCATTTTTGCTCTTGTTTTTACTTAAAGGGTTCACACATGCAGCTATGAGTATGACTTGAACATTTTTCATCTGATTAACACTATATTTGGTATGTAAATTAATCACACCAAAATGCAGATCAAGTTCGAATATGGGTTTGATCGGATATATTTTATAGTACATCCATGCGAAACTTGGTATGGATGATAATTTTAAAATGTTTCTACAGTCAATTCATCAACTGGACTTAGTAGGGTGACTACAATATGACGGTTCGCTACTGTCCTCGGGCTGGAAGTGCCATTTTAATGGCATCGTTGTTCAATATGCGAAGGGGTAAACTGCTCGAGACCCCATTGTAGATCATTCCATTCTATGTTCCAGTTGTGATGAATTGAACGAATGCATTTTAACACTATTCTATACTTAAGACATACATGTATTGTGTACATAAAATGACTCGACCTGAAGCATCCGATATCTGATCTCGAAACCGAACTAAGCAATATATATTATATTATTTATTTACATGTACTAATTTATAATGTTTTATTGGTCAAATACAATATTATTTTGATAAAAAAACGTGTTTGGCGGCTGAAGGCCCATGCGCAACCACTCGCCTATACATTACATATACGGTAAATGTATCAGTAAATTATCCAGGGATTTTTGGGGACACTTTTATAGGGGAATGATCTGCCAAAAGCATATCCAAAAGGCCTGAGCGGGGAGGTTCGGGAGGGGGTGTCCCCCTGCTGATGGTCGGGTCTGGCGGTTGTCCCCCTGAACTTTTTGTTAAATCCGTTGTATTGAGGGTTTAATTTGTCAAGTGTAACTTTGGAAATTTTTATATATGTATGGGATTGTAAATGATTATAAGTTATTGTCAGATATCCTTTGGTTCAATGGATTATGATTATCCTGCTTGAAATTAGATTTACCAGTACCGTTTAATATCACTCTAATTCATATATTAGGCTATTTTATATATTCAAGTGAGAGCACTTACATGTACATATAATATACTACATGTAGTAGTGCAGAAACAATGTATATTAAAGGTACTCAATCCGATCAGAGGGTCCTATATTACCATTTCTTTGGCTTTGGGGGTAAAACGTTTTTGATTCAAGCCAAGGAACCCATCACACAAAGCTCAGGGTTATTAGATATTGATTTTTGAAATCTTTTATTTTCCCCGAGATGAGTACTAATAATTGCCCATAACTTCGTAATTTGCCCGAGATGTGTACACCAGAAACACTATTCAAACAGACAAGGATGGATAACTTTAAAATCCAGTGGTAATAATAGAGCAATTTTGACCGAGAACATCCTTTTGACGCCATGTTCTGGGACAGAAAGAATAGAAATGACAAAACTTCAAGTATCGATAATCACCTTGAGTGTTGATTGGTAGGTTCCTCGACTCAAATCAATTATTTTTTACCCCCAAAGCCAATAAAATAATAATATAGGACCCTCTGATCGGATTGAGTACCTTTAAGTTAGTAATTATTATTTAGTACTAATCTCTATGTTAATTATTAATTTGGTATTATGATATTCCACATAATAACCATGTTGAATTGATCAAATTGTCTCTGTTCCTGCACTGTATTGTGTAATTTCACTTGAATTTGATTGAAATACGGAAGTAGCTGAATGGTAACTCAAACTATTTGAAGTTTTCACAGATGAAAGCCAAAGATGCTTTACAATATGATTCCAACCAACTTTTTGTAAAATATGTTTTTATGTCAATATACTGGTACCGGTATATAAATGTTTTGTTATGATATAAATTGGGACCTGAATTTTTTTTTTTTTGGCACCTGCAGTTTGGGTGCCCACATCGGTAAGCAGTATGAAAACTGGCTTTGATAGGTCCCTGTGTATGTAAAAACAGACACACTCGCCTTGCATTAGAAGAAATTTAAATTATAATAAATTCATAATAATGGCAATTATTCGCAATGGGTTGATTTAATAAATTTGCTAAATCAGCAAACAGCAATTTGGCAAATCAATTTGTGCCAAACACTGACAATGGGTGTTCTTACACAAATTGTTTTTCAGCGATATGTGTGCTGAAATATTCCTAAATATTTATCTGAAAACTCTCTGGACCCCGCACCGAGTACCAGATTGAACTACAAGTAGACGCCTGTGATAACCACAAAATGGCACAAATTTACAGTCCTGAGTCTGATACTATACTAATCCAAAAGATGCTAATAACAAATGGCCATATTTAAAGCATAATTGTACCACAAATATGCATTGCAATTACGCCTCTTGGTGTAATTATAATGTCACCTTTCTCAGGAGGTGTTCGGATCTTGCAGAATATATACCGGATATTCGTAGTATCGGACCTTCGGATTATGAGACCTTCGGATTATTGGGTATTCGGAATAAAAAGCTACATAAACAAAGCCCGATAGACAAACAAAACAGAAATGAGTTTTATTTATTGGTATTATTATATTGTATTGTTTTGTAGCGTACTGCTACTTTATTAATGTTTATGCAAATATATTGTGTCGTATAGTATTGGGTAATACCGTAATGGATACACAGTAAAACTCATTTTTTTACATTCCGTTACGTAAATTATGATATAATGCCATAGTCGAAAATCTACGGGATACTAAAGATATCCCGTCGAAATTTCCCCCATGCCTCCCAACGGAGCTTTTTCTTCCAGTCCGGAAAGGAAGAATGTGATGCAAGATACCACCAAACCGCAATGTTTTTCGGGTAATACATGTGCTACTGCATCACCATGACATACCTTTCATATTCCTTTTCCAAAAATGAGAGATTTATTGGGGATATTCGGCTGGAGCCGACGGATTTTTAAACATTTTTAAACATTGGGTTGTGCTCGATCGAACTCCGGTCACACCGTACTCGCTGTCGTGGGAGCAAGTATTTTCGTACCCTGACCAGCTCGTACCCTCCGAAAAAGTAAATTCGTACCCTAGCGCGAAACTATTTAGATATTTCAATAAGGCGTGCGTTCAGTTTCTCATCTAATAACTTTGCTTATCTCATTTTTAACCGGGATTGAACGTATACTATGGAACCCACAGTGATCTCTTGGACGTAAAAGATACAGAAATAGAACAGAAACATGCCTGATGTCTTGGACGTAAAAGATACAGAAGTAGAACAGAAACCTGCCTATATATATATATATATATATATATATATACATACAAATTAAATTAAATAACCATACTTACCTGTTTTCAATCGTCGTATTCCATCACTATGCGCCGTGTCGTAATCCAGTTTCTCATCTAATAACATAAATTTGTCCACCCTGTTTTAGGGAATGGGTCCTGGGTCTTTGCCATTGGGAAACAAATTGCGTCATAGAGGTTTACACTTAGTAAGGCCTATGCGATAACGATTATAGTATGGAGAGTTGTCAGTGTGAAAATAGTGTAATCAAATACTTTGATGTATATTATATTTGCCAATAAAAAACATCAAAACAATAATACATATTACAAATAAAAAAAAACAAGAATATGTGCATAGATAATATCATTCACCACAGGCTCACGCGTTTGCCATCGCACATACATTCCCGTGAACAGAAACAGCAACAGTTGCAGCGAGCGCAATTACATTTTAGTTTATTGCACAACAAGTTACACTTGATGTCCGAGACAACTGACGGGCTCATTCCTTCAACAATAAATTGTTTGAGAACCGCCGCTCGATAACAATGACTTCCTGAAATTATATCAGAAACCTCTTCAGGACAACAGCCGTGCCTCAGCACAACTGCAGAACTTTGCCTGCCATCACGGCCTGCACGGCCCACCTCCTGCCAATAAGAAATAGAACTTGCTGGTGCACCCCAGTGTACAACAATGTCGATATCAGGGATGTCCAAATTCATGGAAAATCTTCTGGTTTTCTAAAGAAAAAAAATAGAAATTTCCCTTCCATTTACAAGATTTTCTTCATACTTAATTTGCATAACAGTATTTGATTACGTTATCTTCACACTGACAGCTCTAGTATTATAAATCGTTATCGTTCATAGACATTACAAAGTGTAAACCTCTATGTCGCAATTTGTTTCCCAGTGGTAAAGACCCAGGACCCATTCCTTAAAACAGGGTGGACAAATTTATAATGTTATTAGATGAGAAACTGGAGTACGACACGGCGCATCGTGATGGAATACGACGATTGAAAACTGTTAAATATGTTTATTTAATATGTATATAAATATATGTATATATATAACTTGATGTGCAATAAACTAAAATGTAATTGCGCTCGCTGCAACTGCTGCAGTTTCTGTTCACGGGAATGTATGTGCGATGGCAAACGCGTGAGCCTGTGGTGAATGATATTATGTATGCACATATTCTTGTTTTTTTTTATTTGTAATATGTATTACTAGTATTGTTTTGATGTTTTTTATTGGCAAATATAATATACATCAAAGTATTTGATTACACTATTTTCACACTGACAACTCTCCATACTATAATCGTTATCGGTCATAGGCCTTACTAATTAAGTGTAAACAATTTATTTCCCAATGGCAAAGACCCAGGACCCATTCCCTAAAACAGGTTGGACAAATTTATGTTATTAGATGAGAAACTGGATTACGACACGGCTCATAGTGATGGAATACGACGATTGAAAACAGGTAAGTATGGTTATTTAATTTAATTTGTATGTATATATATATATATAGGCAGGTTTCTGTTCTACTTCTGTATATTTTACGTCCAAGAGATCAGGCATGTTTCTGTTCTATTTCTGTATCTTTTACGTCCAAGAGATCACTGTGGGTTCCATAGTATACGTTCAATCCCGGTGAAAAAAATGAGATAAGCAAAGTTATTAGATGAGAAACTGAACGCACGCCTTATTGAAATATGTAAATAGTTTCGAGCTAGAGTACGAATTTACTTTTTCGGAGGGTACGAGCTGGTCAGGGTACGAAAATACTTGCTCCCACGACAGCGAGTGCGGTGTGACCGGAGTTCGATCGAGCACAACCCAATGTTTAAAAAACCGTCGGCTCCAGCCGAATATTCTCAATAAATCTCTCATTTTTGAAAAGGAATATGAAAGGTATGTCAGGGTGATGCAGTAGCACATGTATTACCCGAAAAACATCGCAGTTTGGTTGTATCTTGCGTCACATTCTTCCTTTCCGGACTTGAAGAAAAAGCTCCGTTACCAGCGATGGGGAAAGTTGGACTATACATTCAATGTATAGTCAATTTTGGACTACTAATGCCAATGGGGTTCTAACAAACGGGAACGTAATTCGAGATTCCAAACTGTACTGTGTTGTTGTTGGTGGCGGTGGTGGAGACGTTGTTTGTGCACGGAGTCACTGCAATATAATATAGTTATTACCGGAATCACGTTCAGAAAGGACGTCTTACTTGTCGCACATCCATTTGAGCAATGCATATTCATATGGCGCAAATAGCTTTTAAAAGTGACAATTATGGTCTTCCATATATACCGGTATCTGCACTCGCCGCAGTTGACCTTTGCACTTTGGCTGCGGATAACGAATAAATCGATAAAATGGCTTCCGACTCCACGTGTTTTGTGGGTTTGGTGAATTCGGCTGTAAGGGTATTGCAGGTGAAAAACGTTAAATGTTTTCAAATGGAATTGTAATCGGGACACGTGGTCATCTGTCACTAAGTGATTTTTTGGGGTGAAATGTGGTTTCGCGTTGTTTGCGTACGAATGCCAAAGGCTATATTCCAAGACAGTTTTCTGCCACTTATAATACATTCTTGCGGAAAGTGCCACTGGTTTCTGATACTCCAAACCTGGACCTACATTTTGATATATCACTTTAGTCTGTGCTCGCAGTTATCGTCAAAAACGAGCCTCCGAACCTAGCCCACCCTCATCGACAATGAATATTCCCAAATTTAGGGGAATCCTACCTTAAAGAGCGTTTAGTGCTATTGAAAATATTATACATCGCATATAATCTGACCATGGAATTTGCTGTTTGACATTTTGCATATACAGTAAGAACGACTCTGTGACATATTGTTCAGAATTATATTGTCATCCGGCAAGATGTTTTGAACATAGTTGCGATCAAAATTAAACGCTGAGACCAGTTCGCGGTTTGCCTAAACAGTCATGGTGACATCGCTTATAGGTATGCATATGCCACTTTATATAAGAATGGTATGACAATCCTGGAGCTAATAAGGGTACGTTTGCACCCACGGGACTTAACTTCAACCCACTCATTGTGTCCCTTATTATGTCCTTCAACGTATAAGCAATGTTAACACGAAAAACACGTGGCCGTGTAGACTTCATACAAGATGGCGTCCATCGTGGCCGCTGTTTCTCAGACTAGGCCCTAAGTCGGCTGATGCAAATTATAGCGGGAAAATCTAGTAAAATGTATACAAATGTATATATTTTTGTGAAGATAAGACATAACGCCACTTTTATAGATACAAATTGAAACTCTCCATCAAGATGGCCGCCAAAATGGCCGTCGGAATTTTAAAATATGACATTTTTTCACTAATATCTTCTAGATCAGTTTATGCTGTTTGTAACTGGTTGAGAAATGTGATATAATATTGTATTTTGTATTTTAACTCATTATTGGATCAATGAAATGTGCAATTATTGGGGTCCTAGCCCCTTCGGATCCCTCATAAATTCGATTTTACAGAACACGGTATAAAATTTCACAACAAAAATCACATTTGGGATTGTAGTCATATTTCAACAAGAAATGAACAGAACTTTGTAATGTGAGTGAGGCATATCATTACCTACGCATATTCCAAAATTGTTACGTTGGCTCAAAATGGCTGCCAAAATGGCGACCAAAACATGGAAAATGGTAAATATCGCACCAGCGTGTCCAGCAATCGCTTAAAGTTGCGGCTGGTGTATAAAATTGGCTATTCTGCCTTTTATACATTGAATACTAACATGTTTGGTGCTTAAAATGGTTAGTTGTTACTATTGTCATCGCTGATATTACCAGAAATATTGGATTTTTCTCTCACAAACTTGACATAAATATTGGCAAAAATTCAAGTAAAATGTAAATATCTTTGTTATGAAAAGTGTTATTGTTTTGGACTATCTTAAATATATCACACTACGGTGTTTGTAGACCAAATTGTTCAAGATGGCATCCAAAATGACAACCAAATTTGGTAAAAAGTAGGTTTTTACATATATCCCGAACATTATTCTCGCCGTTTTCAGAAAAGGTAGCAAATTCTTACTCACTTGGGTTATTATATGTGTTTGTTAATTAACTGAGAACTACATGTTCTATTCTGGTTATCCCAGTTCCGTATGGGGGCATGACAAATTCATTTTAAAATTGCAGAACCTCTTTTGTGATTCTGGCCATATTATTGAAAGGAAATGGGAGAACTTTGAGATGGAACTGAGATGAACCATAATCCTTTCGCTATTCTGGCCCATAGTGACACAAAATTATCAACTGGGTAGAGGGTGGATGTCAAGATTGCAGCCAGGAAGTTACTGTATCACCATGGGTGAGGTGAATAGGTATGCAATGAGTTATGTTATGGTCATGAATGATGTGGATATGTACACAAGGAGTGATTATATGTTATGAGTATGTTATCCATGGTGATATGTATATGTGTACAATGAGTGGCTCTATGGTCACGTTTGATGTGACTCGGTATACATGGAGCGACTGTAATGTGTATGGTTGTGTGTACCAAGTACGGGTGTGTCAGATGTTGCTATATGACATGCATGTGATGTATGGGTATAACGAGAGTAGCTATATGGTCATGTGTGTGTTGTTTTTGTACATATGGAGTGACTGTAAGGTCATGGGTGTGATGTACATGTGTTCCGTGTGTGGCTGTATTGTGACAGGTGGGTGTATATGTACACATGTGCTGTCTGTGTGATCATGAATGGGGTTTGTGGATAAATAGCGAGTGATTTTATGGTTATGGATAATGTTATATGAATGTACGGTCATTATGGAAGTGTATATGCATACCTGGAGTCAGCTGGATGGTCATTGATGATCGTGTGAGTATATAGGGAGTTTCCTTGTGGTAACGGGTGGAATGTATATTTATATATGCCGTGGATGTATTATCATTTGTGTGTATAGGGAGTAGCTGTATGATCATGGATGGCGTTTATGACTATACAGTGAGTTGCTGAATTGTCATATGTGAGGTGTATATACAAGCATGGAATGTATGAGTGGTAATTCAGTATTGCAAGTGGTAATGCCATTTTCGCCTAATATTGAGTGGTGTGGTAACACAATTATAAGTCACAAGCCATTCAAAAGCCATATCCTGCAAAGTTGCCACCGGATTTTAATAGTTGGAACAAAAATAGAAACTGCAATCGCATCTATTACCAAACTTTGTTAAAGCAGATAGTTAAGATATTTTATCCATACTAGTATGTGGGCAGGAGTATCCAAAAACTGTTCATCTGTACAATCTATACATAGGAATGGATTTTACAATATATTTAACACCACGAATTTACCACATATCACACTGTGGGGGGGGGGGACTACTCCTGACGATTTGGTTTTCTACCGAGTTCCGTGAGCAATTTTGAGCGGCGATTCCGAGTCTCTGTCGTGCAATTGTGACATAAAACGTAAAAATCAAAACAATATTAGGACCGTATTTCGTGAGTTTCATAGCGCTATTGTAAAATTATAGTCACTGGCTATAAGCGTGTGTAAAAAATGTTTAAAATTATCCCGAAATGCACAGAAATTGACACTTGATTTTCCGAGATTCCGATTCTCTGTTGTGAGCTCCGATTAGCTACCGAGCGCTCGGTTCTCTTCGAATAACTCGATTGTCTTCCTTTAGTAAAGTGGTGTATGCCGTCCTCGTGATTTATACCGATATGACAACATGATTAGTTATACACCTGACACATAATGAGCGGCTGCCATATGCATTGACGTGGGTGTTCAGATCCATTAGCATGCCCGATATAATGTAGCTGGGTCAAGTAACATTTAATTGCAATTACAAAATTGACACCAAGTGACTCGCTCAGTATAGCATCCTATAATGGTCCCTAATATTAATGACCACATTGTTAACAGATGGCACGTTATTATCATTAAAAAATTCGCCTCTTCTGGAGAACTGGCGGGTCATTTGAACCAATCCTAAGGAGCGACAGCATCTTCCGGCTATGGATAGGGCACAACCGTTGGCGAGCAACACGCCGATGAAGAAAATGTTCGACTGTCGTTATGTGGTTACACAACAGTGAAGCAATATAGCATGGCTCACCAGTACAAGACTCACTCCGTAACAAGCGAAGGTGGGGAATGGTCCAAAGAGAACAAGATACAATGAGCCTCTGACACACCTTTGTCACATATGTAGCAAAGTATACCAATCTCGTCAGCGGCTCAACGCGCATCTTGCCTATAAGCGGGTTGATGCAGTAGGGAAGATTATTATCATGTGTGGTGCGTGTGTGTGTGGCCAAGCAGTACTGCCAGACGGATTATGAAGACCATATGAACACACAAATAAAGGCGAAACCGTATGAAGGTCAGCTCTGTAAAAACGATTTGCGTATAAGAAGTCGCTGAAAAAGCATGTCAAGAACTGCAAAGGTTTTAGTATCTATGCTTGACAATAATAGCATCGCCATTTCTGGGAAATATATTTTGAAAACCGTGAAAATGTTGTTCATGTAAACTGAACAATCATGACTGTGGCAAATGTTAAAGGTGCTCTGTAACACTTCCGAAAACAACAACAACAGCAGCAACAGCGACAACAAAATAAAACAAAAATATTAAACTCATTGACAGACGTATTTGCTTCACTGCGCCTAAACATACAAGAGAAACGCATACTATTACATATAATTCTCTTTAAAGTCTCATGAAATAAAATTTCTGTAACAAATGTTATAGTGCTCTAATAATAGTCACAATTCCTGTCCCAGCTTATATTAAAAATAAAACAAAACAAAAATTGCCCAGTGACATAGGCTAAATTTATTAACCATCTGGCTGAAACTTCTTATGTTATAACTCTCAATCAATGCATAAACTTCAGGAATGAGATAAGTAAAATTTACAAACACGTGAATATAAATAATGTCCGTAAAAGACAACAATATGATATGTGCTCCGTAATTGTTTGCATGTCGAAACTGTGTTATAATTGTGAACAAATAACTGCATTCAGGTAATATGAATCTTACAAAATATCTTGTTTCAGCCCAATGATTGTTTGATCATGATTTTGGCGTTAGATGTGGACATGAAAAAAGTACCCCGCACACATGTAGAGAGTCGGACCCATCGCGATTAAGTTGCAAAGAATCGGAGCCATCAATACAGAACCGAAACCTTCACCAGATTTTCATTATATCATCTTTTCTATAAAAAAAAGCGAGTTATGGTTGATTTTTTAAGCATCCCTCAGTGGATTTCACGGGCGCCATATTTTGAAAGTTACGATGAATTTCTATGAATAATAGTTTGTGAAAAAGTTGTGAAAATGAAGAATTTTCCTCATCAATTGACAAATATTCGAGTAATTTCCCAATAATATTTGAATTTCTGACGATAAACTGACCCGATTTTGGAACATATATTACCAATCTTCACTTGTGCGTCAATTGCTCCTCCATCGTAAATGATGCTCGGTAACATGTGGCAGAACAAAATTGCTTTGAGTATGATGATGTCAAGAAAATGAGCAAAAATGCAAAGAATCGGAAAATTTGCTCGGTAGAGACTGTAAATAAAGATCGGTTGAGAACCAACACGTCAGGAGTGGTTCCCACACAGCACATACCAGTATAACCTGGTGAGACATTTCATGAAACGTTCTAATATAGAATGCATGTATATGCATCACAATGACATGGGACACTCTGCTGACGTGAAACGGAAATATCGAATACAATACCGTTTGTGTATCACGGAAATTCGTTTCGAAGCTGGAGTATAAATGTGTATAAGATGTGCGTATAGTTCAGACGTTGTGTTACCTGACATGGTACGATCGGCGGTGCTAACATTTGCGGCAATACATTCCATCCGTTAGCTTGGTTCTCACATGTAAGCTTGATTCACTGAAATAATTACATACTTTATTTATGGTATAATAATAGTTTCGCGTTTCGCAGTATAGAGAAAAACATTTGTCTTGCCAACGCGGGTTAACATAATTATATAGCGCGGGAATCGGTGGGTTTCGTGATTGGGTGTAATTATGTTTGTTTATGAACACGTGACGAGGTAACAGCCAATGGGGCTTAGTGATAACAAAGAGGGGTCACTTGTTCGGGAATCATATTCACTTCTAGCATGTCGTTCGTCCCGTCAACTTGACTTTCGAAGATAGAAATCGACACGAAGCTCAATTCGTATATTTGTCACAATTAAGATTAAAATGAGCAGCTGATTATGAGACAATAGGCCACAAGGCCGAACATCGATCTCGGCGTTAAATAAGACAAGAGGAGAAAAAATGAAAAATCGCCGCTTCAATCTTCCCGGGAGGAAATTAGATGTTCGCAATTCGGCGGTGATTAGTACGGGATCCTGCACCCACTCCAAAAGATAAGTCGTCCCTGAACACCGGAACGATTCACACGACAAGAGGCCCGCACGAACAAGAGCTATGGCAGCAATTAAGATAAGTACCGTAACCAATAATTTGGATTTGATGAGAGGTATCTCTACATATAGTAGTCCCGCGATTGATTTAGTCGCAGAGAACAGAACATGCGTGCGAAACGTGTATCTGTATAATAGACGTCTTAGCTAAAGTCGGTGTTTTGGTTTATGTGGGCCTACCCGATTAAATCGGTCACGGTAGTTGGTCTTGATTGATCACAATTTCATGTAGTAGAACCAACATTCGAAGTGACTCTATTTTAGCGAATAAAATACAATATTCTGAGTGGCGTGAAAATCGCACACGCACTAAAGGATACACAACCGGTATAGCTAAACGGATATATTGTGGTCGCCGGATTCATGCAAGCCTGAATTCATGTCACACAGTATTGAAAATGGACATTGTGTTTGTTAACACTGGTATCAGTGAAGCGGTGAGATAATTAGTCGCAAAACAAAGTCGTCGGGCGCGGAGATAATCTGGCAAATAATCCAGTTTCATGAGTCTGTTAGCATGCGAGATAAAAGCAGATTGCTTACACATCGATAAAATGAATATTCGAACATGGTTATAAGTTAAACAATTTCAGTGAAGTCTCAAACATTTCGGACAGAAAGAGTTCATATATACAAGCGGTCTGTATCAGTATAATATACATGTTCAACATATGTTTGGTATGCTTTATATTACTTATTTCTGAGTTTAACAATAAATGGGAGAGGGGTTACCCATACGTGGGTCAGCACTTTTCCTCCAATCCCATTGGACGCGTAAAAAGATATGTGTAACATAAACATGTGTTATCAAATTAGACAGATAGATATGTTTAAATTAAACTAACGGTCAGGACTTGTTTGTCCAGATTACACCGCGATTGTGTGTATCGATGCTCCAACAAGAAGCGCTAAAGTTTTGCTAATTTGCGCGTGGTAGGCGTGGCAGGCGCTAAACTCTTATCAATAATGGCATTATGGAATCGGTCACTTGCTTAAAAAATGTCATATAAAGACATTTCAGATCCGCCAGCATCCGCGGGCGCAGAATCCGCGGACGGTTTGAAATTTCGGACAGAAAAATTTAATGTCTATGAACAGTCGGAACTTGGTTATAGTTCAGGTTACACCGCGGTGGTATGTAACGATGCTTCTAACAAGAATCGCGAATGTTTCGCAAATATGCGGGCGTTAGGCGTGGCAGATGCTAAACATATACCAATAAATGACATATTGGAATGTATCCTTTAATTAAAAAGGCGTTACATGCATGCATATACTATACATGCAGGTTCAAACCAGTATAACTGGCATACATGTATAATTAATTTCGGATTCGTCGGTATTCGTGAGCAATAAATGGCATATTGGATCCGCCGGTATCCGCGAGCGCAGAAGCCGCGGACGGGTTGACATTTCGGACAGAAAAGGTTCATGTCTATGAACAGTCTGGACTTGGTCAGTCCAGGTTACACAACGGAAGTGTAACTGACAAGGTTACAACACGGAGGTGTATACTGATGCTTCCAACACTGATTATTGGAGTTTTTCGTCCACGGAATGGATGAGCGGTTGGTTGAAGTCAGGACTTAGTCAGTCCAGGTTATGCAGCGGTGGCGTATACCGATACGTCGGTGCCCGCGAGTGCAGAAGCCGCGGACGGGTTGATATTTCAGACAGAACAAGTTCATGTCCGTGATCCGCAAGGAGTTGGTTGGTCCGTGTTACATCGCGGAGGTGTATAGTGATACTTCCAACATCGGTTGTTGTGGTTTCCATCCACGGAATGGATGAGGCTCGGTTGAATTCAGGACTAAAGCCAGCCCAGGTTATAACGCGGTGGCGTATATACTGATACATCGGTACTCGAGAGCGCAGAAGCCGCAAACGGGTTGACATTTCGACAGAAAAAAGTTCATGTCCATGAAGGTCAGGACTTAGTTAGTTCAGGTTATATCGCGGATGTGGGTACTGTTGCTTCCAGCGAGAAGCGCGAAGGTTTGGCTAATATGCACGCGTATATAAGAGAGGCATATATGAATCGGTCGTTTGAATAAAAACGCGTAACATGCATCGCGCATGAATTATCAATAGCGAATAAAGCACGTTCGGATTCGTGCGACGAGTGGATATTTTTGAAAAGTTCATGTCTATGAACAGTCAAGACTCGGTCAGTCCAGGTTACACCTCGGAGGTATATACTGACGTTTACCACATCGGTTGTTGTGGGCTTAGTCCATGGAATGGATGAACGATCGGTCGATGGTCACGGCGGGGGGCGACTTGATTCCACTCGCGTGGCATTGAGGCACAATCGAGATACAAATGTCTTTCGAGAACTGACGGAAAACAGCTAAAATGGCGTGCCTATAATAAGGGCGAAGCCCAGATTCCCGATTGGGATAATAAGCATCCACGTTTACAAAACGATGCAATGGATGTGTTTTTGTGTTGGTATTTTGGTTGACAACGGGTTATCCATGAACTGAATCGTTTTGCATAAACGAAATTATTTCTGAGTATAGGGCACATGTCACATTGGTATTGAAGACAATGGATTTACAGCGATTTTTTTGCCAAAAATAATATATTCTCTATTAAAGGGGGCGATACATGCAAATATATATATACATGTATATAGTTGGTTTTGGTAACCAATGTTTAATAAGAACCGAGAGAGGAAACAATGTTGTTTTATTTTTGTGTGAGAATCCCATGAGATTTCCAATGGCGGCCATGATATTTGACACATGGTATGTTTAGATATTTTATGACAACCGCTTCATGAATACATCTTTATTATAGCTCGCCAATAAGGAACAAAAAGCAAGACAGTGGTCTGCGGATTTCAACACAGGCTGTTTGACAGACAAAATGGCTGAATCGTTACTGATATCTACGTCGGACCGTATACTATGATGCGAAATATATCTCGCTGTTCCGGAGATGCATGGGAGAATCGTGATCGCAAGTTATTGTGAAAGGAGAATGTATGTGTAGCATACTTGTTCCTATGGAAACACGTAATTTACATAAATATTTTGTATATGCGGGCCTGACCACAAATGAGTATGTATATTTGTTCACACTTATTGTTTGCTTTATTCGGGCAAAAGTTGTATATTTATATATAAAGATAAGAATTAGACGAGGTCAGTAGAAATCATTGTTTCCCGAACGGGGAAGCAGCCACCGGAGGCTATAACAGTAGAGCAGGTTACGCTCATGGTATTGCAACATGCAGGCACGGCTAGTGTTAATGGTCGGTGCTGGGGACGCCACGGCAGATGGCGCAGCCAAACCGCAAAAGGCAGTTATCCAATATAGTTCAGATTGAACGTTTACGGGAAATACAGCAGATATAAGAAATCATGTTATCAACTAAGTGGCATGTTGTGTTTTTATTCTGTGCTTGTGGACATAATCTAGAGTCGCTCGTCGTGGCTAGTTTCCAAACGTAATTGGATGTTTGTTATTATTTCCAGTGGAGGGAAGACTAATAGTTTTTCGCGTTTCGCAGTATAGAGAAAAACATTTGTCTTGCCAACACGGGTTAACATAATTAAATAGCGCGGGAATCGGTGGGTTTCGTGATTGGGTGTAATTATGTTTGTTTATGAACACGTGATGAGGTAACAGCCAATGGGGCTTAGTGATAACAAAGAGAGGTCACGTGTTCAGGAATCATATTCACTTCTTGCATGGCGTTCGTCCCGTCAACTTCCTAACAATAATTTTGTAAGAAATTTTTGTCGAATTTAAGTTAACAAAATCAAATATTAAATTTGTCAAGATTCGACAAACTTTCGAAATGTCAAAGCGTGTTTTGGAATTTGGATGCACAGTACAATATATAATAGTAATGTGGCGGTAATGTTGCATGGTTTAAGACGTTTTGTCAACATTGAACGAGGCGTTAATAAAAATCTATAGATTATCGGATCAAAAGCGCATAGAAAGTTCTCATGCCAAATTCAGAGGGTTATTACAGAATTATATATTGTGTGGACTTCATTAATATGCATTTAAGATGTGATTGAACGTGTATTCATGTTATGTTGGCCCCAAGCTTTTCTTTCACAAGGAATATTCAAGATAGCAGGTGCTATATATTCATGGGAAGGCAAGTTATCACACGGAAGTGAATTCAAGCAAATTGTCAAATTTGTATTCCTGAATAGTTCATAGAGAAATTGTAATGAATCTCAGAACCTGAATTCATTTGTCTGTTCAAGATGATATGTCATTTACAATTTTTTCAAATTTCAAAACCGGGTATAATGAAAAGAAAATGATACCATTGTTGGTAAAAGATTGGGAGTCCATGCCAACATGAATATACACATTAATATGGAGATGAGGACCAGAATTTCACCCTGCAGACGGGCTTCACAAAGGCTCTGGTTACAGATTTCTGCCATTAAAAAAATATAAAATCAGAATAAAAAAGGCGGTTTTTTTCCTGGCCGGTGGGGACGTCTTCGTTACTTGGGCTGTACGTATTGGTTCAACGTGGTCAGGCCAACCATTATGCGATCAGAGCAATACACGGGACAGTCGCTAGTCGTGGCTAGTTTCCAAACATAATTGGGTGTTTGTTATTATTTCCAGTGGAGGGAAGACTTGCATTTACTGTCAGTACAGCCGCGATATTCAATCATGTGCACCAATTTGCCACACGACGTGTGCCCATTCCCCTTTAGCTTTACATGATGGTATTCCAACGTGAAATGTGTGGTTAGTAAATATGTATGATATTATATATATATATATATATATATATATATAATATATATATAGCTATATATATATATATATATGAACGCTTTTTGTGGAAAATGTAGTAGTACTTGCTGGGTTTGCATTCCGTTGACAATCACCCCTGCCCCAACCGCTGAAAAAAAAGACGGAACATGTAACTGTCATGTGAAGTGAGTGTCAAAAGACCATCGCCTACATGTTGTAAGCAAGGTTGAAGCTGCACCAGTACAAAAATTGTATGGTAGTAGAGTAATTCTTGCTATGATATGATGTTGTATGTGGGATAGACTCCGGTGGCGATGTTTGCGTACTGCACCACGAATTGGTGACATTTATGGAATTGTACATGCGTGTATATGTGCCATACAACGCATAAAATGATACCATATAATGACTATAAACAATCAGCTAATAAAAAGTATCAATCAAGTTGAATCAACCAATGAAGCCACACTGTAGCCACACCAAGAAACGTATTTTGCGTTGCACTCAACAGACAACATATTATCCGATGAACTGACACATACCTTTGCAAATTACTGTAACCTGTCGCACAACCCTATCGCCAGTTGTATCTATTAGATCACTTTTATTGGTAAAATGAATCAATATCTATAATGGTGGTTTCTTCGAACTAACATATACATGTACATGTAGTAACACACGCTCGTCATCGGGCGATATTACTATCAACATTAGTTCCAGAAACTAAATAGTGTTCTGTGCTAATTTTTTATCGTAACTGTAAACAACTACAAGAAGACTGTATACAAATTTGATGGAAATCGGCGACTAAACAAATTATTATTAAATTTAGTTCCAATCGCTTTACGGAGAAGGCTACGTATCAATTTGGTAGAAATCGGCGCTAAAAGTTATGTAATTTATTTTGGTGTCCCCTCCATACATCGCTGGCCCGAACGGCGCCAACTTGATATATTTAAGGCTTGTTAAGCCACGCCGTTAGACCGCTAATATCATGGAGATAATTATGTATAAGTTTTGTGCAACTAAACACATTGTTATCAGACAGAGATACTTGCGAACGCCTGCTGTCTGTGTGCTATATAAATTCACGGGGGACCATCTAAATGGCATCAAATGGGGTCCAACAGGGCCAACAGTTTACAAGAAAAGGCGGTCTGAGAGGGTAAATTTTACGAGGAAGATAATGGTGAGGGTTAAATTACTATGAAGTGACGCTGTCGGTTGGGCAGCAAAAATGATGAATTATGTTTTTCGGCGATTTCCAGCAAACTTTTTCATATATCCCCTCCATGAAACGGCACCGTTCGAGTCAGGGATGGGTGTAACGTGGGGGAGAAATTCATCAGAATGTAGTTTAAGAACTTTTTGAGCCCCAAATTTAACTAACTTGATACAAATTCCTCTCCAACACCCAACACCGGTGGTCTCCCATATATACGAATGTATGTATAACATGCAATGTGATGTGGCCTCCTGGTGAAGCAACCATTCTACCATTGTATTTTTCGTTGAGTGCCTTGTTGTTTGATGATAAACCACAATAGAGATGCGAGTATAATTAATTATTAACTAACTGCTTTTTTATTGATATCAAAAGTCGTTCAAACCGCGAGTGTCGAAATATAAGACTTAAGTTTGCAGAAAATGATAGTATTGGGACAGCATTTGGCAAAATGCTAACATAATTTGGCAAAACATATTATCATTTAGCAAATTATTTGGAAATATTAATTTTGGTCTAGCGCGGACCCTGTTTATTATTATGTATTACATGTTTCTACCCTTATTCCATTCAATACACACATTCTATACATTTTGATATGCAACGTTCGTTGCATAACTCGAAATGGTACGAAATGTATTAGTGTTGCGCAAACGTGACGCTTGACTTCATGCTTGTTGTTTACATTCCGACGGTACATCTCAAAATACTACAGCTTCAAATATTGTCCAACAATCTCTAATGGATGAAGTGTTTGAAAAGTCATATCATTAAATTTACGTCAAAAATATCTTTATTTATCTGATACTATTTCTTTACACCGGCAAACAACGCATAATTACGTGGAACAACATCCCAGGCCATATATAGAAGCTGATGTTAGTTGCACTTCCCATTTGTTGATTTAAGTATGTTTTATTGAGGTTTTGGATCATGTAATAAATATAATCTACAAATAGTCCCCAGTGTATAGCGGAATTTACAATTTACTGCCAAAGGCTCGGTCCAAACCTAATATACTTCACGAGTAAATTGTAAATTCCGCAATAAACTGGGGACTCGTTGTAGATCCTCTATATATTTACATAGCAGGTGTGTGTTACATTAAATCATGTTTGGTGATTGGTCAACTGCCAATTGGTTCAGCCGGTTTATATCAAAATAATGTAGGGTGTAACACGAACAGGAAGTTACAAAGTGTTGACCTAATCTGACCTAATCAATAAAGGCGGTCAGCAGAATAATTGGGCACGCTTTCAAAGTTCAGTTTTCTATTTGGATCACGTTATCGTAGCTAAGAGTTTGGAAATCTTATTTTGGGCTGACTTAATGTGCTGGGTGGGCTAGTCTCATTTTATCGCCATGTGAAAATAAATAATAATACACTCATCTGTTTTATTGGAATAAATAATTACAAAGCTATATCAATACAAGAAATATATATAGTGGGTGTGTGTTATTTGGGGATATGTCGTTGTGGGCCGTGCTTTGGGGCACATTTAGTATTACACAATGTAGTGTACATAATGTGTTTTTCTTGTACGAGTCCTTACAACGTACCCCAACAACCACAGCACGGTATATCACTTACTCCCGTAACTGCACGTATATACTCATAACAGATTGCTTCATAGGACCAACATTATAATTAAACATACACTTTCGGAACGGGTCGTAGTGAATATTTCCAACCAACTGATTCCTTCTGTGTTATCAATAATCAAACTCGTACGGTGAGTCAACTACACGTTTCGTAGGTATGCATTAACAAATGGGGTGGAATCCGGCCGATAAACAATAATTTTACTAAAATTGACAATATTCGTGACATGTGTGTAGAGTCCCACACATCAGTGTCGCTCTGGCGACGACACATCTGAACTCGATGATAGTGAGTGGACGCCTAGAATAAGAAATTAACGTTAATATAACAGAAACACATTTGTAATAAACTCAATAACTGCAGGGTGCTCTGCCTATCATTAGCTTATGTCATTGCGAGACCTGAGTTCCATTCTGGTATATATGTACACATAAAGCACAGGCACTTAGCACAGATTGGAAATCGCGTCGCGAAATTTGGGCATCACCCCGTTATTCACATATGTTGGTCATACGAGGAAAGAACTATTATTCATGTACGATTATTTGGGCATTGTAAATTGTTGTTCATTTGTGTTCAGCTTCTTCCAATCTCTAAAACAATTGTTTTTAAAGAACGTAGTATAATATTTCATCGAAAAATCACGTTCGGTTTATATTCATATTTTAATATGAAATGAACATATCTGAAGGAGCTATGAAAGGTGAAGTATTGCCGACAAAATGCAATCTCGTTGGAGTCTGAAATGGTAACTATGGTCTATGATGGCAGTCAAAATGGCGGCAAATTTATTAAAAAAAAAAGTTGTTTCGTCCATATTCGTTTATATGTTGTGGTTGATGCGTGAAGTTAAATATCTGCATTGGAATCATTACACTTGTTATTTATTTGGCATCAATCCATTTCAATCCCTAAACATATTTATCTTGCTATAACAAGTGTTTCTAGCCATACTGCAATGGGAAACCCAAACTGAGGGAGTTAAGCGCATGCTATTATTACGTACATAATTCAATCGCAATGGTTCTTGAAAATCATAATGGTCAATATAATCAATCATGACAGTCAAAATGGCGTCAAATGTATCAAAATTGTTAGATTGCTGATACATACTTGAACAAATGTTTTAATAGCTAAAGGACTGTTCACAGTGGCAGCCAAAATCAGTATTTAAACTTATATGACGAAGACAACTTTAATGTTTATTCGTAGCAGTGAGGCAAACTGTAGACATTTCACTATAGAAATAATGCAGTTCGCGCCTCTGATCAGGAATTGAATCATCACCAAATAGCTCAAATATCACAGAATTAAAAAAAACAACTATGGTCAAAGTTCAACATATTCTGGCTGTGGGAATAGTGTAGTCGTGATATGGTACATCGACTGAAACAGCCAAAAGAATAATCAACATTCAATTAACTTTTTCCTGGTAACATTCTTGATGATGCTAAATATTTCATAGAAAGCTGCAGTTACTACCGAGTAATGCTAGGCGGATGATTATTGCTAACATTTGAGCGTTTTTAGAACATTGAGATAGCACGATCACAAGTAACTATCGTCAAACTTCGAAGTAGAACTGACCGAAATCATGCTTCACTTGAAGGATGTACGATTTGAGTTTTTGTTTTGAATCTGCGCTCTATTCCTCTTGGGTCTGATACATCACACCAAATGCGTAAATGTGTTGAGTTCTGTGGAGAGTTATTTGCATATCTACGCAGTACGCATTCGTCTACACCAAGTGTGGCGTACTGGGTCGGAAACATAATTTAGCATAACCATGGTATATATATATATATATATATATATATATATATATATATATATTGCTTGCAAGCAACAGTGGTGACTGCATGGGTCCAGCTGTGATAATGCTTGAGCCATACGGCATTATATCCAATGGCATTCAAAACTCTGTACATGTATATTCATGTTGAGAGAGGTTCAGATATTAAAACAAGAAAAGCTGTTATAGGCTTATACACTTATAATAAACAAATACAAGCAACAGAAGTGCATTCGCTCCTAAATCCAATGTCTCATTTTTCCATAACCACTTGTGATTTAGTATTGCAATATTCCACTAGGGTGGAAAGTTTGGCATTTTGGTGCCAGTGTCATAAGTATAATGCCCTGTGTTGTGACCATAATTGATTTAGCTCACCCCAATTTGGGATGTGCCATGGCGAACAATTAATTAAGAGAAACTGATATCCAAGCCTAGTCCTGTGTATCTTCAAGTTTATTCCACCATGACCCGATTTTCTCCGCAAATATTGCTTACAAGCAACAATTGTTTTGGGCATGCTTGGAAATGTCTCAACCGCTAGCGATCGGGAGTAAAAGCCTTAGTGTGATTTCTATTTCACTGAATATTCCAAATGTGCACTCTGTGTTCTACGCTTCATCCAGCAGGTTGAGAATTAACCATTGTCAGTTGACCATGCTCACTTTGGGATCGGGTCATTATATGTGTTATATTCATTGGGAAATTTTCATCTTCCAAATTTCACTGAAATACCATTGTACGCAGGCGCCTGTTCTAATATAAGTCAGTTCACAATGTATATAGATTGGTACGTGAGCAACTAGGATTCGTAGCACCCCTTCTACTCGCACTGCATACGGAAATTATATTGTTCTTCGTGCACAAAGAGAATGTTGAATACATGTTAGTTCAGGGTCTTATGGTCAACGATACCCGGTCTACACTGATATTTAAACTCATGCAAGGTTCGATACTCTCATCTGAAATGCCAGGATAACACATTTACATTGCGCCAACAGCCCAATGTCTTTCCCTTTGGTGATGCTGTGATCAAATTATCGCCCAGGTCTAATGGGCATGACAACAGTTTGTGATTTACAGCTTTTGGAACTCTGGAAACTCATATCATTGCCCACAAGACCAGAATGACAAAATTGCCGTTTACACAGGATTAATCTTAACCACATCACAATGCACCGATAATATTATCGTCATACACTGAGTGTGCATTCTCCGCATGGTTGAGTTCACGGTACTAAATTATACAAGGTTTTATCTTGAATAAATGAAATATAGCCCCGTGGTCTCTGGTCTCTAAAAATATATATCTCATATCGTATGCGCATGTGGTTTCACATGTTAATAGTGTCGATATTGTGTCTTAATTAAATTGTTGTTTCGTATTAATGTATATAATGCAAATTAGCCAACCCCATGCATCTATCAGTCACGACAATCATGCGCAGAAGGACAAAATATATAATTGTATACACATGTTCTGCCATTTTGACTGCCATCATAAACCTTATAACCGTTTCAGGCACTAATTATATTGTATTTTATAGGGATTACTCACACCCGCTTACCAATTCTTCAAATATGTTCATTTCATGTTAACATACGACCAGGAACCAATATTGAGTTTTTGTGAACAAAATTCATACCACGATATGTAAGATCAAATTTGTTAGGGATTGGAAGTGGCTGAGACGAAAGGAACAAGATGTAGTACTGAGCAAATAATCATTCGATAAGAATAATAATAAAACAAGGCACATTTTGCAACCAGTTCCAAGTAATAGGAACGGATATAGGAGATATTAGTGAAACAAGTCATATTTTTCACATTCCGGTCGCCATTTTGGCAGCCATCTTTCAAATGATTACCAATTTTTCATTCAAACTGTAGTATAATGTAATATCTTCCAAATAATATATAAATTGTAGTACATTTCATGATATATAGTTTCCAACAAAACAAATTAAACTGTCTGTTCATATTCTATTCTACGGCGGCCATGTTGGACGCCATCTTGGATTAGAGGAAATGTTCAAGGGTGAACTCCTCACCCACCTAGAAATTTATGAACACACCACCAGAATCACAATCCATTAAGAAAAAAAACTTTAGTAGACAATATTTACTTCACCCATATTGCTCCCGGACTTAGTATTTCTGTATGAGCCACTCAATTACATTATATGTTAGCCCTTTCACGACGGGAGCTTCGCGGCTGTAGCATTACAATTATCATGTGCAAGTGTCTCATATATAGTGCCTCGAATATTTAAGAGAATGCACTGGCTCACAAGGTTAAGGTAAATATTATTAGGCCAATGTATTATCTTATATCTGCGAGGCTCCTTATGTGAGACGTACGTATATACGAGAATGCATTGGCACAGGGCTTTTCGCAAAACATTAGCAATCTCCAGTTATAGAAGTACAAACTTTTATTTGCTGCTATATAAGGATCGTCTTCAGTTATGGAAATCGGTAAGATATATTCTGTGTTTTAGGTTATTGTCCAACATTTCCGTAAAATGGAGAAGTGTTGGAGTTTCAACCACATATTCCGGTAAACTGTTCCATTCATGACAAACTCTATGTGAGAAGTAATACTTTCTAACATCCTTTGACGGCGGCTGTAATTATACTTCCATGGTGTAGCCAAGGAAGTATATTGTTTTTCTATTGGGGTCGTTTTCCGTTTATTTGGAAATACTCAGAAACTAATGGCAGTGGGAACGCGAAATCTATAGCGAATATAGGCATCTGAGGTCTACTAAACATTAAGGTATCCGGATTTCGGCCCAATGTTCCCTTTTACGAATATTTTTCACGAAAATTCAAGATTGGTAAGTATGTTGGGGTCAATGAGTTCTTTGCCTTTGGCGCATAACGAATATTGTTCGCGTTTACCCCGCGGAGTTATTTCCCTTTATATGAAAAAATGTTATTTTATTATCTCGGAAATTATAAGGAGCAGAGCATCGAAAATTGGACCGTATGCACACCTCGGTATGCCATACTACCCACGGGCATCAAAACTTGTGTCCGCGCTTTCCCTGAAGAGTCACCGCCCATAAATAGAAAAACCTCTATTGTATTGCACTCTGTTGTCCTCCCGTATCATTCCAGATAACTGCATTTGGTTTTCATAGTTTTTGATTGACCTTCATCTATTTAAGTATATGGATTCCCGGAACGAAAACAAACCCATACCGGAAAGGATTTTTGAAATCCGAGAAGAAAATGAATTTGCAATTTGGGCCGATGTGCTTGATAACACATCTCCTCCGAAGATGTCGAGGTTTGGATGTCATCTGATACGCCAATGTGTGCGGACTGAAGAGGGCACGCGGTGAGCCAAATTGTGCCAGTGTCGGTTCAGTGTTGTGGGTCAGGGGAGGGGTGGTCCGAGGTACCAAAATGTATTTCGTCTCCGAATCGTGTGACACCTGGAATATAACATCTACCTTACTCGTTGATCACAAAACTGAAAACAGATCGTAAATCCGTTAAAAAGTGGCGGAGATTTTGGAACTCAAAGTTTGAATATGGGCCCATATTCTTTCCAATAACCAGAATGTTATTCGTCTCCGAATCAGATGAAATGTATAACAAACAATTACAGTGAGCAGCAGATAACAAAACTGAAAACTTTTTAATCCATTGGAAAACAACGGAGTTACGGGCCTTCAAATGTCACATATTGGGCCTGGTCTGGGGAGGGGTGGTCTGTGGTACCAATTTTTAATTCTTCTCGTAATCAGATGAAACTTGGAATATAACATCTGCAAGACCAGCCGGTATATATACATTTTGCATTTGTGGGCCCATGTGCTTGATAACACATCTCATCCGAAGATGTCAAACGTTGAATGTCATATGATACGCCAATGCGTGTATGCTGAAGAGAGCACGCAGTGTGCCAAATTTTGCCAGCGTCGGTTCAGTGTTGTGGGTCAGGGGAGGGGTGGTCCGAGGTACCAAAATTGATTTCGTCTCCGAATCGTGTGAAACCTGGAATATAACATCTACATTACTCGTTGATCACAAAACTGAAAACAGATCGTAAATCCGTTAAAAAGTGG
This sequence comes from Siphonodentalium dalli, assembly GCA_032622095.1. Classification (NCBI taxonomy): domain Eukaryota; kingdom Metazoa; phylum Mollusca; class Scaphopoda; order Gadilida; family Siphonodentaliidae; genus Siphonodentalium; species Siphonodentalium dalli. The sequence continues at coordinate 47,502,017 of CP136066.1, forward strand.
CGGAGATTTTGGAACTCAAAGTTTGAATATGGGCCCATATTCTTTCCAATAACCAGAATGTTTTTTTTGTTTTCCAGCGCTCTAAATTTTGTATTGCATATTCCGAATTGGACGAGTGGTCCAGACCCGAATATACCACTTAAAAATGTTTTTCCCGGGACTTTCCGCGTTACGGGGTACGGAAATATTGCACCTATTTTTCCCGTCAAATCCAAACCGGCTAATTAAAGAGCAAGATAATGTCGTAGCAGGTACGTGGGCATACTGTATGTACGTCCCAACAGTTTGACCGCTATACTTTAAAAGTAACCTGCCCAACGGAGAATGCGAGTCAGGGTGGGTTGAGGCTACAGTGCGATTTTCTAATTTGCAGATGGAACGGTTTACTCGTGACAACGCTATATAACATAAATATGTATACTTAAGTAGTCTTATCATTAACCTATCCAAACGGGCCAATGAAGGAGCAAGTTTAATGCAGTGGCATGCAAGCCGGTATACTGTAGGTACGCCTCCAAAATTTGACCTCTCTACTATAAACGCAACCTGCTCAGCGGAGTGGTTGTGTCGGGGTGGGTTCAGCTTTGGCAAATTCGACCGAAATCAAATGGGGAAAATTACTCCGAAAATCAGATATTGAGATAAAAAAAATTCGACGAGTGGATGTGATTAGTAGTATCTAAACGCAAGATTGGTACGCTTTTCCAAGTTTCAGAGTGGACGGTTTAACCCTGGTAGCGTGTAACGTTGTTAACGGGTGATATATATTACTCAAATGTTCTAACCAACTCTTTATGACGCAAATTCAAATTGACTTATCATGGAGCAAGGCAAATCCATGAATATGTTCACATATATACTATAGGTATGTCCGCTCTACTATAAAAGGAGACGTGGCGTACGCCCCGGGGAAAGTCGAGGCTTTTGGCAAATTCCACCGAAACTCGTAAACGGGAAAAAATGGCAAATCGCGAATCAAGTGTTTTATATTTGTAACACTGCATGTGTTTGGTAGTATACAAGGACAACATTAGTTTCAGAGCGGACGGGTCGGCACTCCGCTAGCATTATCGATTGTGATATAGTTATCTCTCGATTACATCGTTAACTCTATTACAAAGACGTTAATGACTATAGTGTAGCGATGACGCACTGAAATACTAATTAATTCATTAACCAAGCGGACTTTTCTCCGCCATTAAAACTAAATTAAAGATTCTGAATCCGAAACTGAAAGAACTATCCAATAAATGTGAAATAACAGAGTTACGGTACATTAATATGCTTTACATCCGTTTGATCTACATGTCGATTACGATATAATCAGACATGCCAAATTTCGTGACCGTTGAAATTGATATGGGCGTCTTGGGGAGGGGTTATAATTAGCACTAAGATATATCCTTACCGAATAAAAATGAACTGATTGGCTGGGGTGAATGGTGGCTCAGTTGGTCACGACCATGGTGCAATAGACTGTCATTAAGCATCCACGGTGGGTCGAACCAAATGACATAAACCTTTGGAATATATATCTTATTTAGAAATGTCAATGCAAGTCCACCATCGGATCACAAAACACCAATATGCATTCGCATGAAGAGGAACATACCTTTATGCATAACACACATGGAATGGGATACCATGGAAGTATATCTGATTCCATGGAATCTGACCTCTAGTTTCAGATTATTTTAGTCGGTCAAAAGCTATACAGAGCGTGTTTTTAATACATGTGTTTTACACCCGACTTTAAATATAACACAATTTATTTTATCTTATCATCACAGATGCACTATAATTGCAGGAGTATATTAACATACATGTATGTATCTGGAAGTGTTAAGAAATATGTTTTAAAGATCGACGGACCTATTTGACACCAAATTAATTAAACTTTCCGAAGGTATTTTTCAGCTTCCCATGCTGAAGGGAACATAAACATACTAATTGTAATCACCATTGTATGTACGGTACAAGCATCACCAAAACCACATGCATGGGCTTGCAGTCTCCCTCGTGTGAATGGCACAGACATCACATGGGCGTGTCTTTAAGTAAAATATAAATACAAAAATATATTAGTTTAAAACGAGCTTGCAACTTTAAAAAAGCATAGCTAAACAATAAGTGAGATAAATGAGTCGCGGCAATATCGGATTCAGTAGACCGAAGCGCAGTTTAGTAGAATACGTGTAACACTTTGAGTAAGAGTATATACTCTGTTCCCACCAAATCATGGACGTGGCTAGAGGGTCTCCGTCGGGGGTGTCCACTTTCGGTAATTTCAACTGCACTCCCTTAATCAGACCAAACACAAGTGTTACATAATTCCATTTGCACTCACCTTGAAACTCAGTGCTCGGGCCTAATAATAGCCTATATATTCACAAACCGTGGTTCTCTGTACCCGGTATGAGAACATTTAGATATATGAACCAGAAAAATTGCATAAATCTTAACATCTAGTGGTCCAACTCCAGACAAATGCACATGGCTACGGACACGAGACCAGGACCATGGTTGTTCGGTCCGGTGTGTGAACATTTTCAAATCTGAAGAAGCCAATCGCAAAATCCTAGCATATAGACTAAACTCAAGCCTTCCTAGAGTTGGAAATTTCAAACCTGACACGCCCACTTAGGTTGGAATATTTCCAACTGACGACAATTCCAATGACAATGTTGACCAAATGTAGGAGTATATTGTTTTCTTAAATTAACTAGCTGTTTTTGACTGGCCAATGGGGAGGGACCAGGACACAAGCTTTTCAAGTGTTGGAAATTTCAAACCTGACACCCACTAAGGTTGGGAAATTTCCAAAAAATGGCCATTTCAGTCAAAATTTTGACCAAACGGAGGAAAATATGCAAATATTGGTCCAAAAGTATCCACCCCAATACATTGTTTGAAAATCAAACTACAAGAACAGTTTCAACCTATTATTGGTATGAAATTTCCAACTGATGGTGTGTCAGGTATGAAATTTCCAACTGTTGGAAATTTTGACCAAAGTTGCCCACCTCCAAACCCCCCTGCCGCCAGTAGAGGATTTCACATTACCCTAACCTTGGCAACGCCGGGTAACCCTGCTAGTATTAACTAAAATTGCAGGAGTATATAAACGTATGTATTTGGAAGAGTTAAGAAATCTGTTAAGAAAAGATTTAAAGATCGACGGTCCTATTCGACACCAAACTAATTAAAGTTTCCGAAGGTAATTTTCAGCTTCCCAGGCCGAAGGAAACATAAACATACTTGCAATCACATAGGCTGCGGACACACCTACCGTTGTAGCGATGGCATAGTAGGTGTGACATCTTATTACGGTGGAGTTCCGTGACAATAATCGACGTCATAATTACTATGCCATAGTTAGCCATGTCGCCCGATGTTGGATCTCGGTTGTTTTAAACAGCATCGATACACGCTATAGAAAACGGTTAGTTCCTTCTCGAGTGTAAAAGTGAACATGTTTCGCATTCAGCTTCAATAGCGCAACATTTTACGAACACTGCTCTCGGCGGAGTGTGGCGGCCATGAATTCCATCCATCCTGTGTGCGAATCTGAACATAAATACAACTTGCTGATTTCCAGCTTCACGTTCATCAAAGCGAAGTACGCCACATAACTTCGATATTCTATACTCTCCGAATTCATCGTTCGCATTATTCTTCCCGTCTGGTCACCTGATCCGCGAGATGCCTTGATCCGAGCGCTAGTAACGAGAGCATATTCGACGTTAAGGTACAGTGACCCGATAACGTCAGACAATATGCATAAGTCTGCAAGATAGTCACCGACTGGCGCCGACCTGATTGGAAAGGTGTCATTATCGAGAGGATAACTGAACGTTTTAATATGCCCGACTGCAAATGTCAGTAACTCTTTGGTCATTTTATTGACCAGTCTGTCGATATTTTCCTCAAACTGGTTACTGCTCACGGGGCTGTCATCAAGTCGTGACTTAAGTGAGATACCACGTAATACATGGTCAGCAACACTGTTCCCGTATGGTTTTAGCTTGGTAATGAAATCATCGGTGAAAGATAACCATTTATTCATTAAGATTTCTGATTCCCTCAATTCTCTTCTGACAGCATGTTGGTCCCTATTATTTTTGATTGTCGATCTGATCATGAATAACTCTTCTAAAGTGTCCTTATTTGAACCCAAAATGATAGACATAAATTCAACAAAGTCTTCATATTTAACACATTTATGTTGTCTAAAATTCATCCAAAGATCAACGCTCCTATTAAATGAAGTAAGCATTTGTTTACATGTTTCTATATTGTCGCGTATGACTACATGGGCTGGACACCTCATTATAACATATGCGGATAGTCGTTGTTTCATGACATTATAAGATACAATACCGGTTCCATACATGACCTCTGCTATTTCTAGGATGTTCCTGATAGTAGACACATAACCAAGCGTCCAATCCGGGTGTTGTTCAGAGAGTGACTGTTGTTTCCCTAAATAAACAAATATATAAACAGCAAGATCCATCCTTGTATGTGGTGTTATTCCTGCGATATCATAAGTGGTGAGACACAACCCGAGAAGAGACCATATACGCCTGCGGATATATATCAGATCAGATTCCAAGACACCGCTCACCAAGTTCATTTCAGGAACAAAATAATGAGGCATGAATCGATCATGTAAATACTGATCAATTCTCTTTAGTATATCCACCAATGTCAAGTGGTTTTCCCAAAATCGAGCGTCCGTCTTCTCGAAATGCCAGAGAGCTGTCGTCTTCAGATGGTAGGACGTCAACACTCCCCGGCCAAAATCTATGACGCGTCCGATTAGCTTCAACATCCTGAGAGTGACTATCTGGTTAACTGACATTGTTCTCAAAAGCACGACTTCTGCCTTAGCGAATGACAGACAGAAATCGTGCTCAGGGTCCGGGCCCGATGGAGCAGGTCGTGCCGCAAGATGAAATTCGCCACTGCTAATTAGATATATAATGTCGTCTGAAGGCCATGACCGTTCGCGTGTGGCAAATGAACGAACTATCTGCGATATACCGCCGATTCTTAGTTGTGGAACCAAGTCGATGGATCTGTTTTGCCCCCCGATGTGTATATTACCAACCTTCGAGAATCCAGACTGTTGACCAAATGGCTTAATTTCTCCAAATATCTCTTCACTCATGCTTCTAACAGGATCAGCCAGCATGTATTTCCCGTCACCCAAGAGGACTCTTGGTATGATATCTGCTATACCCTCATTAGATATTCGGGCATAACATGGGAGGTCCTCCCGGTATATCAGATTGGATTCATCTATTTTTATGTTTCGGGGTTCGATCAGTATATCGATGTCACTTCCTTGAATTTCCACATCGCTCGCCGCGCTCCCTACTAATGTCGACTTATAACGATCAGACGACCGACGTGCTATATCTCTACTGGCAAGAGTTTGAAGTAGAATCCGGTTATAACGTGGAGATAAATCCGGTGAGTCCTCACTGTATCGACTTCGTGACGGGGACGCCATTATTAATATATGGATATCGTATCCTGACGCACCCTCCGTGTGTCGATTTCAAGACCATGTTATCATTATGAATCCACCAAGACTCATGACTTAGCTTTATTCTTCACAGCGCGTTCGTATTTCAAATGACAATATTTTAAACATTCATACTGTTCTCCGATTCTCAGTCCAGAAAAGTATTTACTGAAATATCGAACAAGAGTAGTTCGGAACTATTCTAGACATGACTCGCCTGAATAAGCACCATATTGATTTTTGGACGACGAAGCCGTGAGTTTTTATCCAACAACTCGGGTTTGCAATATTCAGCTATGATTTCTGAATTTATTATTCTATTTCACACAGAAAATCGCACGCAAACAAACGTCGTTTCCTAAATCATGTCACACATGATTCTCAACGAAAGGTCAGCCGGCTTGTTTTTATCATTGCTTCTGTCATACACCCGGATTACAGCTATATGTTTACACTGAATGTAACCTGTCCATCAGCGAGTATGGCTACTTGAATTAAACTCCCTCTTGTATTTTAATTCACAGGCAATGTGACGTGTCATGATGATGATGTAATACTTAGTGGTCAGCTGTGGATGTTAAACCTCAACGAATCAGGTTCTTGTTATGAGTATTATAGTTACACTTGTTTGGCGGATTTTCATTTGGCAGGTACAAGTTCCATTGGTAACTCTCCGTGTCTTTTTCGCATTATGCACGTAAGTAATAGTTGGAAACTAGCTTCCGTCCAGACTCCAGCTCACAGCGTGTCGTACAGGGGATGTCGATGTAGGAATTCCAAAATATGATCAAGTGAGAAATAACATGCCGTCTTTCTGAAATAAAAAATAAATCAAAGATACCGCAGTGAATATTTAGCACCAACTCTTGTTCTGAGAATTGCACCCTTCTTTCTGGTTTTGAGAACGATTGATGTATATGTGGAACTACTAATCGTTGGGACTCTATAAATATACCATTAACACGTGTTATAGCACCGAGTACATTGTTTCAAGATTCATAACCCGGACCCATCTTAAGTGCCACCGCAGACGCTACGATTAAAATCGTAAGTGGGGAAAATCGTAGGTGGAGAAACTGTAGCTTGCCCGCAGACGCTACGGTGCTGCGATCTTTGCAGCTACGATTTTCGTGGTATTTACAACATGACCAGTGCGACAGTGGTCATGTGACAGCTACGATCGCTCGCGTTGCCAAAGTCACGCCACGATTTTCCTGGTAAAATCAAACAGTGCTTGATTGCTACGATTTGGCTACGATATTGTCGTGGGCATGCGCATTGGATGCTTCCTCCTGCGATTTTCCCCACTTACGATTTTAATCGCAGCGTGTGTGGTGGCACTAAGGCCTAGACACACGTACTGCCCAAAAGTATTGATATTCAAGTGATAGTTTCTCAAAATCGTGTCTGTATATGGTACATGTGATTAACGACACACAGTTTAAAAGTCATTCACACTTTAAAAGCACTCACAACTTTGCAACAGGAAACAGAAAAAAAATACATAATATTACGCATAACTATGCCTGTGTTGTTCATGTTTATAAACAAATATAATTGATTGTTTGTGGAGCATTTGAATATACTCGCTTCCAAACTAACTAAATTTAAATGTCAGCGATGTCGAGAGTGATTTAATGTACGTAAACAGGTGGCGTGCAACTCAGCCAAATACATGTGGCCAGTGCAACTCCACCAAATACATGTGGGCAGTGCAACTCAACCAACGGCATGTAAACTGAGCTCAACTACATACACGTTGTCGAGAGACGGAAAGAACAAAAATAGAATAGTCTCAGCTATATCCGTGACTCAGTATGTTTTACAAATAAATGAACAGCGGCTGACGTACAGTATACGGCAAATATTTATTGCGATATCCATACACTCATATTTAAATTTTTTAAATCATATTGTCGATTCAAATAGAAGGACGTAACATGGTTAATGATCCGTTGGAGCCACATCTGAGAACATGATCACATGCCAATGATGATAAGAACAGAGCAATCTCGTATACACGTATACGTCGATATTTTGTATGTTCTTTCATATTTCATCCGGTATTCGGCCTTAATCATCTATATCATAGCTGTTAATTAGAGGATTTTTAAAATGTTTGGTATGTTATTGTATGACATGTGAGACAGCCGCATAAAGTAAATCGTCCCCACACCAACTGTCTTAACATAGTAATGGCTCTTGTTTCTATAGACATTTATGGAGCTTCTTATCTTTGTCGCTTCTCACCTCTATCGTCATTGTTTTCCATTTGTATATATATGTGTATTGTTTTGAGGGACTCAGCTATGAGATAATATATGGTACTTCATTGTGAGTAGGAAACTAATGACAAACTAATATAATAATATGAACATACGCTAGCGCAACAACGAGGGTAGCTGTGGCATTTAATTTTATTTTTATCAAAATTTGTTTATAGATTCCGTGGTATTCAGACGGAGGGAGAAAGAAGAATAGTATAGTCTCAGTTATATCCGTGACTCAGTAATTATAAACAAATGGAGAGCGGCTGGTGTAGTATACGGAAATATGTATTGCGATTTTCATACACTCATACTTTATTCATTCGAATTTAAAATTTAAAAATCATATTGTCGCTTCCGTGGGCTCAAAAAAGATGAAAAACATAAAAATATAAGGAGTCTAATGTTCTAAAACAAGATTCAAATTGCCCGAGACAAACCTTTTCATCTGAGGAAGAAGATTTATCGTAGAAAATGTATTTTAAAACAACATAAACGAGGCAAAACTGAAGTAACGCGAAAATAGGGAAGCCGACGGAAAGCCCAGCGATGTCGGTATCGAAGCCGACCCCAACAAGAAGCAAAACAACGGAAAATATTGACAAAATGTATCAATGCAGCTCGTTTGAGGACATTCCGAAATGTTTCCAAATACTCCACAAGTCACTGAACGGCAAAATGGATGAAATGGAGTCAAAAATAGAAAAATTGACACTAAAAGTTCAAGATGTGGAAATATCGGCAAGTGAGTCAGAAAAACACATTAAAGATATAAAAGCAGACAAATTACCTGACATGGAAAAGAGGCTAGAAGAGTTAACACTCTGGAATCAGAAGTAGACACAAAAATGACTGCAATGGACAAACTTCAAAAAAGTTCCGAAAACATGGAAGAAAATTCGGCATAGCAGTTAATTTGCCTTCAAATGTAGCCAAACTTCGAGCTCAATTGATTCAAGAGAAAAAGGAGATGAGTGTCGACGACAGGAAGCGACACATGTTGATCTACCCCAAGAAAGAGCCTTTCATTAAATTACAAAGAAAAGAACAATAAGAACTATCGGTACACAAAAATAAAAGTACCGAACAAAGATATAAATAGTATTCGCCAAGGAAGCAGAACATCACTTTCACTGATGATAAAACCTTGCAAACAAACTTTATATTATAAATATCTAGATAAGAGATACAAATATAATGAGGGGGACATTTTTGTGTTAATTTATTCTACTTATATATATGTGTGTAATTGAGAATTGAAAAATTATAATGGTTAAATATAAGATCCGACGGTTTGTTGGTTGTGGCTGCCTTATTCCCTCAAGACTTTCCAAAAAATGGTTGCCTGTACCGATACCTCTACAAGAGTACAATGAATACATGCAGTGAATGGATCCAAACACCAATTGAGCAGAAATACGATTATGCAATTTTACATCATAAATGTCTACATAAGCATAAACATTTATAAGCTATGCAAGTCAATATACTTTTATACAAGGAAAACACCAATGAAAATTAAAAACCTTTAACTGAAACACTCCAGTTAGAGTTAATTAATATGAACTAATTGTGGATATTGAACAAATAGTCTTTCCAATGATTACTGAAGTGCTACATTTAACATCCACTGAAATTTACCCGAGGTTATAACAAAGAACATTTATTTTTCTTTATACCGGGCTAAGCCACTCCAAACAGGCCTTAATGCAACAGCATGTATACGTTATATCATAATGCATGGTGATCATGATACATGGCAGCTAGAGTAAGTGTAAGAACATTAAAGTCCAGTCAACATACTAGTAGTATTACTTTAGCCTATACAATATATATGGCAACAAATATAAAAGCTAACGTGAGTAAGAATTTTATCCTATACACAGGTAAATGTATGGAAACAAATATAAGGGTAATTACAGGCATGTAATGTAATCTTCAGCCTATATACATGTATGGTAATGCAATGTTCTTAAAAAGACAAATTAGTCAGATGAGAGATAGATTAGTCAGAGCTACATTGCCTACATTTTATTCCATACCTATATACATTGGAATAAGTATAATAGTAGTTGGCAAACGTGATACATTGCAGCTAAGGGTCTGAAAGATTCTAATTGTTTACTCAATGGTATAACCTTAACCTATTGTTTTTGCAAAGGCCAGTCAAAAAGGGTGAGAATTTAAAAAAGAAATAAATATTAAATTCAACTTAGATCCAAATAAATAATTGGCGACTGGATAAAAACTTGCCTGATCGATTTAAAAGATTTCAATTTTGAAATGTTTATCTAATGCTGCACCAGCATGGTTCCCAACATGAAGGGGTTAACCAAACAGTAGTGGGGAGAATTGAGAAGTACTCAATGATTCTTATTATTATACTTCCATGGTGTAACCAAGGAAGTATATTGTTTTTCTACTGAGGTCGTTTTCCGTTTATTTCGAAATACTCAGAAACTGATTGCAGTAGGAACGCGAAATCTCTAGCGAATGTAGGCATCGAAGGTTTACTAGATATAATGGTATCCGGATTTCCGCCCAATGTTTCTTGGCGGAGTTATGGCCCTTTTGCGATTATTTTTCATTGTTGTACTTCCATGTTTTACATGGAAGTATATTGTTTTTGTGATTTTTATTTTTCTCTATTATTATTATTATTATTATTATTCTTTATTCTTCTTAGCAATTTTATAATGAGCATAGCTCAGTCAATACAAGAGTTAGAAAGCTAAAACTTTGTATGTATATATATGTATACAAACTCTAGTGCTTAGGCATATTGAGAATCATGTCCTCACTTGACTTTCAGAGTTATCTCCCTTTATGTCAAAAATTGGTGTTTTCAGAACTCCGAAAATATAAGGAGTACAGCACTGAAATTTGGTCAATAGATACATCTTGATATCCACTGAATCGTAAGCACATCAAAAACTTTGTCCGCCTTTCCTCTCCAGAGTTATCTCCCATATATATGTCAACCTCGAAATCTTTCTGATCGCCTGTTCTCACATAGCAAGAAAGATAGCTGGATTTAGTTTTTATGGTAGTGCTGGCCGTTGTCAATATACTACCCAAAACTATTTTGGACAGGGTCGGACTTACATTTTTTGGTTAGGGTGGGGGCGAAATTTTCGCAATTTGTTTTTTTGCGATGATTTCAACCATTTTTACTACCATGTATCTACAGGACGTTCTAATGATCCTCCTGAAAGAATTTTGTAAATCGGTTGAGAAATGTCAAAGTTACAGACCATCGAAAATTATATTCATACGTTGATTGAGGAGAAAGTGCTTGTATACAAAGCTCCTCCTAGACGACGCACATGAGCTGGATTTGATTTTTGGTGCAATTTTTAATATGCGAAATTTTGCCCAAAAAATTATTGCTGTTGATTCACACCAAACTCGTTAAAGCTATTCCATGGATCAAGGCGTTCGTGTGGGCGAACGAATTTTGAAAATCCCTTGAAAAATACCAGAGTGATGGCCCCTCGAAATTCATATTTTTGGGATTAACTGCTTGTAGCCAGATCTCCTCCGAAACGGTCAGAACTTGGGGCGTATATCATATACACTGTTTATTCCCATCCAATTCGATAGATTCGATAATGCGATATAGATATTATGTGCAATGAATCTGTGTTCATGTTGTGACTATCCCGTCTCAAACCTAACCCTGTTAACTAACTGTTAACAAACAATTGTCTATTCAAAACGTAATACACGAACTATGAACGAATGTTGTACATGCTCACATCTCATTCAACAAACTAGCCGTGTCAAAGGCGCGGCTGTACCTTTCATCACGTCTTATTCAAATACTGATTAATAAATTTACCGTTATGTTACACACGAACGGAGTCGACTTTTGGGGAGTCCAGAGTCAAAAACGGGTCCAAATCAACCTGTTTCAGAAAAGTCGTTAAAAGTTGTCACTCCCCTCTCTCCTTCCTCCGGCTACCCCATCCTCCCCGCGGATGGAACCTGGCTCCGTTTCGAACGCACCCATCTGGCAGGCCAGGATCATTACTCTACCTGGGACCCGATAGAACGCCCATCGAATTCCAACAACCATTTCCAGATTCGTATGTTGGTATGAGTACATATCGGAGCTGTTATAAATCAAATAACTTGGATTTGAATATAAACCCACCGATTCGTAAATTTTGTCGCCCATGGTGTTTGCTAAATTATCATTTTAACGTGAATAGTTTGTAATGAGCTTTCTGCGTGCGTGCATTTCACTTTTGCATCTTCGTTCGCATCTCCAACGCACTGCATCTCACATACAACCAAACACAATACAAACATTACATTAATGGGATCAAACAAGCCTTAGTTATAAGATGTATGCTTAATCTAACGTAATGACGACGTATATCCAATTATTTCATTTGCGATAACAACGAAAAAACACATAGAAACATGCAAACATCATAATTTTCGTACGAACAATTTGTATATTGTTATAAACCGTAGCATACTGCAAATGAACATCCAATTCTTTCCGTTGGTATATGTTTGCCGAATTGGAAATGACTCATTTTATATATTCACAAAATAAAACACCACTGATAGTTTCGTACGCCGTCATAATATAAGTTTTATCAAAAAGCTAAATTGAAACAAAAGCTCCTTATTCATACCATATAGCGAATGTTCTTACATAGAACCCCGTGTAGATTGCTTTGTGAATATACAGCGAAATTCATTTTATTCTTCGTATGCATCGTTCATTGATCCCAGTACATGGCAATTTATCTGCCCATGTGAGATAAGACGTATGAGAAAGGGACGGATATTGTCGGAGTTAGGAACGTCCAACATCGGGAAGTCGTCAAATTGGAGTCGTGTTTCCATGTTGAAATTCTGCAAATATGCAGTCCTAAAGAGAACCGACATTAAAGCATTCTTATTAATCTTCCGATTATACGTGCATTGATGTGGAGTGTTCAGGTAACATTTTATATCATAATTGTTAGCTTATTATACCCCGCAACCATTTGTGGTTGGGTGGTGATGGTATATTGGAACCAGCTTGTCCGTCCGTCAGTCCGTTCACCAATATGTATATATATATCTAATTTTTCCCGATAGATTTGGGAGGAATATCGTAATCAGCATGTCTATCTCTCCGTGCGTCCGACTGAGATGGTTTCTGATTGATAAATTTAGCATTAGTTAACTGATTCGTATGTGACATGTCCGTGGTATTTCTACAATGTTAGATTCGAAGTATAGTAGATCTTCAATTATACAAATATCCGTCATTATAACATTCTGGTGAATGTAATGATTTCATGGAAACGTGAGAAATTAATGGAGTGTCCCAGTATGCAGAAGAAGAATACGGGACGCTCTCTATTCCACAGTCAGAACGAGACGCATTCATTCCTGCTGCATGTAATTAATGTCATTTGTGTGACTCTTTTGAATGCATATGCCATCTCAAAATATGTGTATATACATATTTCATGCAAATGTGTTCGTGCTTTGGTCCATTAACGTCAACAACAGACACATCAGCAATTACATGATGTAATATGTTATCGTTGTTACAGTATTTTACTGTTCACAAAACACTTTAAAGACATACTACGTACATGCACTTGTTCGGGTGTGTGAAACTGATAGTATTCAAGAGCTGTGCCAACTGGAGAAATGTGATATTCTATTAACATCGCTGAAAATCTGAAGCAAATGGACCTTTAATACCACTCCATAGAAAATATCGTTTGAACTACGTTCAATTGTAAATATATACTACTCGATTCGGGACGTATCTATCGTCGATAAAGTAACGAAAATCGAGCGTTACTGCATTTAATTAATATATAAGAATAAGCATTTGTGTCAGTGATTACCAGGCTTCAGTGATTTTCAGTTGAATTGTTCTAAATGGCAATCATTTCACAGCACCTAGACACAACAGTCACTGACAGTACATTCCCCATGCAGTCCGTGCACTTTAGCAAATTCGTGTTTTTATAAATGGATGCAGCATGTCCGATGTGCGTCGGATGGCATATTATGCTACGCATCTGTCCGACTAAGTCACTTCGATTCTATTGTCTTATTTAAATAGCATTTCATTGAATACGAAACAGTTCCTACATATCACACATGGAACTATTAAAATACATGACAATATATTCAAAGTGTTTGCCAATGCTAACATCGAGATGATGAACACGATTTTAGGCATTCCCTGTTTGTTATCTGCGCAATGAAGTATATCAGTGTTTGTCGGGCGTCAAATCTGTATCGTGCACTTTAATAAATCCAACCACATACCACCCCACTGCATATAGAAATCACCGTCATCGTGCAGTAGCTGACAAACTTTACAAGACATTTATGTCCGCAAAGCACAAATCGGCGCCTGTCTAGATTTGATAGGGCCATATTCGCATTTGTTGGGCGACATATGCGACCCATTTCACGATAACATTAACAATCTGAGCAATGTGATCGCCATGTTGCGATGTAAGGAGGTCATGTAGTATTTTGTATATATTTAGTGTATATATAAAGGGATGAACAGTGGACTATTGTACTCTTTAAGCCACACAAAAAGCCGGACAGAGATATTCAATTCATAGTTAATATCCCCCGCCAAATTGAACATTTTCGGGGATATAGTAATGGGTTCCGTCCGTCTGTCCGTCCGTATGTCCGTCCCGAATTTGTAAGAGTCATACCTTGAACAAATGTCAACGGATTAAAAAGATTTTTGGTATACGAGTTCACCTGACCATTACCTAGAATGAGTTTGCAAGCCAGGTCCGGCCGGATATTTTTACCGGAGTTATTGGACTTTGTTTATTATTTTTGTAGAATTTACCAAATAGACGACGTCACATGGCTCATTTCCACAAATGTCAACGGATTTCAAAGATCTTGGTATATGAGTTCACATGAATAGTATCTAGAGCGAGTTCGCAAACCAGGTCCGGCCGGATATTTTCAGCCGAGTTATTGGACTTTATTTATTTTGTGCATGCAAATGGACGACGTCACGGGACTCATTTCCACACATGTCCACGTATTTCAAAGATTTTTGGTATATGAGTTTACATGACTATTATCTAGAACTAGTTCGCAAACCAGGTCCGGCCGGATACTTTTAGCAGAGTTATTGGACTTTGTTTATTTTGTGCATGCAAATGTACGACGTCACATGGCTCATTTCCTCAAGTGTCAACAGATTTCAAAGATGTTTGGTATATGAGTTCATTTGATCAGTATCTAGAACGAGTTCGCAAACCAGGTCCGGTCGGATATTTTCAGCAGAGTTATTGGACTTAGTGCAAATGGACGTCATATGGCTGGGTAGGGTTCTCTATTCCGAAGGTTCATTATTCCGAAGGTTCGCTATTCCGACGGTTCATTATTCCGAAGGTTCCCTATTCCGAAGGTTCATTATTCCGAAGGTTCGCTATTCCGAAGGTTTTCTATTCTGGGCGTATTTAACCAGAAATGAATCAAAATTTGCACCCCACCACAAAAACCACACGAGGAATGACAAATACGATTACGCTAGTATTCATATATAGTACATGTATACATCCACTTCTAATTCCCAAATTGTCCTAGATATCGGTTATTAATAGCAAGAAAAGAGTATCAGTTTATCGTTCATTGTGGAAAGTTAAAAACACGATGACTGAAATAAACTACATGTAAGAGATATAGTTTTTCCGAACTGGCAATCTGTATTTGAAAAAAAAACATCAACATTCAAGGCCCACTTAATTTTCGAACCCCCAGATCACATGTATAAAATATATGCCACTATATATACCATTTGAAATATGAAGCTCTCTAACACTGTATTATCAGCTTATCCGGTGTAATAAACTGTGAGCATGTTGTTTTTGTTGAGTTAACGCAGGTGTAACGACTTGTTTTTGTGCTTAAGGTTCATCTGGTTTTGTTGCGCAAAGTAAAGTGTATTATTTTCAATGGAGGGGGGGGGTAACTCTATATTTTAAAGTTAATGTTATTCCCCTTCAATTGAAAATACAGTAGGTTGAATTCTGTTGCATTCTGAGAGCCATGACATATACCGGGGGAATCTTTTTATGATTTAAGATGTTTTCGATTTCTCTAGGGGCATCTTCTGATACAGACGTTTGGAATGGTGATGAACTATATTAGTGTTTTAATCATATTTTATGGCACAGATTGTGTTTAAAACCTGATATCAAGGCACAATAAAAAATAGCCGATGACTCGAAAATTAAGTGGGCCTTACAATTCAATACAAATTCACAATTGCAGTTAGGTTCAACTGATACCCGTCTATTCAACGACATTCTGTTCGCATCATTCATTAAAGGTACTCAATCCGAAGGGTCCCCATCTCAACAGATTCCAACAACAACAATCCGATCAGAGGGTCCTATATTACTATTTCTTTGGCTTTGGGGGTAAAAAATATTTGATTCGAGTCGAGGAACCATCAAACAATGCTCAGAGTTATTAGATATTGATTTTTGAAATTTGTTATTTACTCGAGATGAGTACTAATAATTGCCTTCAACTGCCGTAATCTGTTCGGGATGTGTACACCAAAATATATTCAAACAGACAAGGATGGATAACTCTAAAATCAAGTGGTAATAATAACGCAATGTTGACTGAGTTCTGGGCCAGAAAGTATTCCCGATAATGAAAAATAATAGATTTCTAAAATCGATATCTAACAAATCTGAGCTTTGATGGGTGACTTCCTCGACTCGAATCAAATAGTTTTGACCCCCGAAGCCATTGAAATAGTAATTGAGAGGAGTTTTATAGGATTGAGTACCTTTAAGAGTTATAGTCCCGCTGTTTTAATCCCGCCTTTAGTTGGCGTATTGTTGCCTGTAAGATTATTGAGATATAACGCCAAACGCGATGACATTAAATCGCACGGAAAGAGCAATAATTGTGTGGGCTGCCTGACGTGAATATGTATTGGAAAATAACGTCATACGTATTATAATGACATTAAATCTCAAGGAAACCCACGAAAATAACATTTAATGTTTCAATGTTTTAAGTTATTTCCTTCATAAAAAAGAGTATTCGTGATAAAGAACCCTCTCAATACATGAATATAGAATTAACCTTTAAAAAACAAATCTTCGGAATAGCGAACCTTCGGAGTAGTGAACCTTCGGAATAGTGAACCTTCGGAATAGCGAACCTTCGGAATAGAGACATGTTCCCATATGACTAACTTCCACAAATTTCAGTCCTAAAATGAGTTCACAAGCCAGGCTTTATGACAAAATCCCACCTCTTGTCGAGAATGCACTTCCACAACTGCACATTTCGGCAGAGAACGCAAACATTGACAAAGCACTTCCCCAACTGCACATTTCGGCGGGGAATACCGCCGTCTGCGATTGCTTGTTATTTTAGACCCATGAAACTATTTAAAACAAATTATTTAAAGAGATAATCCGTCTTTAGTGAAAATACAGGTACGTTGGTATACCGTCTGATCGCCCACAAAGCTTGACCACAAAGCAACCTGCACAACAGAGAGCTCACTTCGGGCGGGTTCAGACATTAGACAAATTCCGCAAAACTCAGATGGGGGGTAAAATTCGCGAATCCAGATAAAACTAAATTGGCGAAAGGATGTGATGGGTAGTATATATTTGCAATTTTCTAATTTGTCTTTCGCGAATGAGAATAGAATGTTGCACGGACGTTTAGTATATGTATACTATCACCGCCATGGTCCAGTAATAATGTTACCACCAGAAGGGTGCTTGGCTTTTATCATACCCTGCATCAATCGTGATCGAGTAATGTTATTGCAACAGTTACTATTAATATTATAAGTAGAGAACTATACCGTGCATCATGTTTTATACATCATACATGTTTGGGATCACTTCCAGTTCATAAACGAGGTGGATACAAACACACAGTACATACATTTAGTCAGACAAGAGCAAGCTTGTGCGCGGTATTATTTTTCTGATTAATTATTTTCTGTTAATTATTTAATATATAATTTCCATATAATATAAAATGTTTATATGTGTTTATAAACAATCAAATATTCCATGGAAGTATAAAATTTCTGGTATTTCAGAAATTTAAATCCTAATTATTATTATTATTCTTATTATTATACTTGACACTTTTGTAATCACTATTACTCGAAAAGTACAAGAAGTAGGACAATAAAACTTGGTAAGTAGGTTGGGGTACATGAGTTCTATGCCTATGGCCCATAACGATTTTGTCCGCGCTTTCACCCAGGAGTTATCTCCCTTTATTTGAAAAAATGTCATTTTATTATCTCGGAAATTATAAGAAGCAGAGCATCGAAAATTAGACCGTATGCACATCTCGATATGCACTACTGCCCACGGGCAAGAGGCCAACGGGCAAGAGTTACCGCCCATAGTTGGCAAACCTCTATTTTATTGTACTCTGTTGTCCTCCCGTATCATTCCAGATAACTGTATTTGGTTTTTGTAGTCGTGTTGACCGTTGTCAGCTTAGTCCGAAGAAGAAAATTTGACAGGGTTGGACATATATTTTTACACTGGGGTGGGGGCAAAATTTTCGCAATTTTTTTTTTTTATTGACATTCATCTATTTAAGTATGTAGATTCCCTGAACGAAAACAAACCCATACCGGAAAGGATTTTTGTAATCCGAGAAGAAATGCAAGAGTTACGGGCCCTCAAAGTTTGCAAGTGTCGGTCCAGTATTGTGGGTCAGGGGAGGCGTGATCTGTGGTACCAATTTTTAATTCTTCTCCGAATCAGATGAAACTTGGAATATAACATAAATTTGTCTATCCAAATGTAATTCGCGAACTTTGAACGAATGTTGTACAAGCTCACATCTCATTCCCCAAACTATCCGTTACTTATTCATAAAAGTCATATTATGCTACACGCGAAACGGAGATAACTTTTGGGGAATCCAGAGTCCAAAACGGATCGAAATCGCCCTGTTCCAGAAAAGTCGTTCATTTTGTTTTCACTTTTTGAAAAAGGCTCCAATATTTCAACCAAAACTTTTGGACTTAGAACATTATTTTTTTCTCAGTCCAGTGAAAAGAGCTCTTCAAAATAATTCCGCTTATATATATAATATATATTATCTATATATACGCCAAAACTTTGTCACTCCCCTCTCTCCTTCCTCCGGCTACCCCATCCCCCGTGTGATGGAACCTACCTCCGATTCGAATACACCCGTCTTGCCGCAGGCCAGTCTCAATTCTCTACCAGAGAACTGATAGAACGCCCGTCGAATTCCAACAATCACTTCCAGAGTGGTATATTGGTATGAGTTCATATCGGAGCCGTTATAAAGCAAATAACTTGGATTTTAATATAAACCCACCTATTCGTAAATTGTGTAGCCCATGGTGTGTGGTAAATTATCATTTTATCGTGTATAGTGTGTCAATTGTCATGAGCTATCTGCGTGCGTGCATTTCACTTTTGTATTTTCTTTCGCATCTTCAACGCATTGCATATCATATGCAACCAAACAAAATACAAACATTACATTAATTTGATCAAACAAACCTTCGTTATACGGTGTATATTTCTACTAACGTAATGACGACGTATAGCCAATTATTCCATTTGCGATAACAACGATAAACACATAGAAACATGCAAACATCATCATTTTCGTAAGAACAATTTGTATATTGTTATAAACCGTAGTATACTGCTGATAGACATTCAATTCTTTCCGTTAGTATATGTCTGCTGAATTGGAAATGACTCCTTTTATACTTTCGCAAAATAAAACACCACTGATAGTTTCGTACACCGTCATTTAAGTCTTGTCAAAAAGCAATCGTGAAACAACCGCTCATTATTCCTACCATAAAGAATCTACTTATAGAGAACGCTCTTTTCTGTTCGATTACGTTCAAACTCTTTGTGTGTTGTTGTTAGTCATTCATTATATTCTTCGGACCGAACGTTCATTAAGCGCGCTTCATGTTATATATGCGAAAACCGACCCACGTGTTTATTGTTTTATATCTGATTCAATAACACATCAACGTTTATATTCTAGTTATTTATCGAATATAAAAAGCATCTTTACATTATCTTTAGTTTGGTATTATTCGTATTTGATGATTAAAATACACCAAAGCATGTTAAAAAAAAAAAAAAAATGGTAGATAATTTGACGGGATTCGAACTCACGTCGCAATAAAACACAAACTGGAGGTTTGACGCTCTCACCACTCGGCTGTTAATTTATAAGAAAATATATTAGTATTAAATATATAGGCATATAACTGTGTATATTTAAACTTTATATCCAAACTGATTGAAATGCGTGACTATATATACCCCTTTCCGCTATACGGGGAACGGGAAAATGCACATATTCTTCCCACCAAATCCAAACGAGCTAATTAAAGAGCAAGGTAATGCCGTAGCAGGTACATTTGGATATTCTATTCAAGCCCCCACCAAATCTTGACCGCTATACTTTAAAAGTAACCTACCCAACGGAGAATGCAAGATGGGGTGGGTTGACACTTTTGGTAAATTCCACCGAAAATCTAAAGTGCCATTTTCGAATTTTCAGATGGATCGGTTTACTCGTGACAACGCTATCTACTACATATTTTGGGACTTCTGTCTGTTTGTCTGTTAGGTATGGCCGGGAAAACAGCCGGACGGATTTCGACGAAATTTGATATCTAAGAGTACTTTTGTCCGGGGAGTGTTTTTGACCCCGACCTGGTCATGACTTTAAAAATGGTCAATTCAATGTCAAATCGTGTAAAACGGATGGATTTCCACGAAATTTGATACCTATGGGTACGTTTGTCCGGGGAGTGTTTTGGACCGGTACAACTGTGTCCCCGACCTGACCTTGACCTTTCAAATGGTCAATTCAAGGTCAAATCGCGCCTTTCGACGGGATTTTGATGAAATTGATACCTAGGGGTAATTTTGTCATGGGAATGTTTTACACGGGTCAAATCGAGACCCCGACCTGACCTTGACCTTCAAAATTGTCAATAGGGAAAACAGCACGGACGAAGTCTGGTCACCCTGCTAGTATAATATAAATATTTATACTTAAGTAGTCTATCACTAACCTAATTGTAGCCCCAAATCCAAACGTGCTAATAAAGATCTAGTTTAATGCAGTAGCATGTACGTCGGTATACTGTAGGTACGCCTCCAAGATGTATGCTCAGCGGAGAGCTTGCGTCGGGTGGGTTCAGACTTGGCAAATTCCACCGGAAACAAATGTGGAAAATTACTTTAAAAATAAAACTTTGAGACAAAAATTTGTTGACGTGGTCAGAAGTATCCAGGTGCAACTTTCGAACGATTGTATAAGTTTTAGAGTAATCCTGGTAGCGCATAACATTGTTAACGGTTGAAATATTGTGAGGTAATGGACACATAAATATATATAGGTACAAGTCTTTATTACGTCGTGAATAAGATACAAGCAGTGTATACAAATGTGACAATCGATGATGCTAGTGTTAGAATAGTCGAGCCTCTACGTATTAGAGGCTCGGAAGTGGAACAGGGAAAGCCTGATATCTTGGGGAATTGTATTTACTTATATACCATTTGGGTGAATACATAATGAGGTGTTTGGTAATACACATCGGGATTGGTCCCGCTGTTATGGTAATTTCCTATGACCATATTTGGGGAGCCTTCTTCATTGTGTGTAGGTCTTGGTAGGGAGTAAGACGTGTGAGGTTTCTTTCCTTAAGGAACCGAACACGGATATTCGAGTTTGTGGTATATATGTCCTAGTTATTTCACATACCTCCCATACCACGGAATATTTTCGGCTTAGTTGAAAATCTTTAGTTCTATCAAAAGAAGGGACATAATGGGGGTGTATGATATGTTGATCTGGTTAGCTTGATTGAAGGACAATGATATATACATAGTTATAAGTAACATATAGCATATTGGTAATAGACGTACATATAATAACAATGCATTCAATAATAAAATGGTGAAATAAATGATGATGAGAGACAATTCGTTTTTACCATTGCTGTAAATGTTTGCACATATTTATACTTTTAGATATGAAAGTGTTGGGGTCAAGTTGACCTTTTGGTTGGAGTATAGCATATTGGTTTGGTGATTTATCTTGTCTGATAAGAACACGTGTGTTTATGAGATGGTGCTCGTGGCATGTTAATTGATCTGTTTCTTGACAGGTGAAAGCGACTTTGATATATTTGGCTAATTAATAGTGATGCTTGTATTTCACAGCCTATCGTGTCATAATAGCGTTGCTTTATTGCAGCTGTTCAGACATTTTCGCAGTAAAGATATTTGTGGTAGAAATATGCCCCTTATGGAAAATGATGTGGTGAAGTATATAAGTATATATATAATTAAATAAATTTGGAGCGCGCGTGTTTGACATATATCATATCGACGATAGCCGAACTGATTGGCATTTGCTAGTAGCTTTCAATTTTATTGATATTAGATACGAATGTCGCGTCCTTTAGTCTTATCGAACCCATGTGTGATGAGTCATATAAGTCTGGCTGTATAGGTGAAGTTGCGTGTGTTTATATGTACAGGGGGCGTATGCCTTTATATAAATAAAAAATAATATCATTGCATGGTGATCTATATCGGTAGCATTGTATATGAATGGTAATTGTATGTTCCTATTTAGTTGTATTGATATATTTGAACAAAATGTGTTCCTGACGTAATATTTTGTTCCTGGACAAATTATATCGGAAATTTGTATTCCGTTGTCCTATTGGAACAACTTGATGATTGTACGCATGTGGGATTTGGATGAAGAAACTTGACGCTTCTTTATACGTGGGTTCTATACATCGTTTCGCCTTAATGAATAGTAATGGTAGTATGAACTGATGTTGGACATGTGTTAATTTGAGTTATATGATCCGATATAGGGCCTATATGAATATGTTATTAATGACAGTTAATCATTGGCAAGTATATATGACAATGATATATGGGGTAGGGAAGAATATGATCAATATTGCCTAGGGACAGACAATATTTGTGTCGTTTGGGATAAAGTGCACATGGTGAGCCTATTTTGGCACTGTACATGCACATTTTGGTAAGCGGCGGTATTGGGTGAAGTTTGTACGTGAATTTCGTGTTCACGTGTATTGGATTTTTGTTTTATGCACGATATAGATGCATGTGGGGTCCGTGTATTGCGCGTTACATGTATGTAAGAGTGAGCTTCAGTTAGCTCTGTACGTGTATCTGGGATTTTTATGCACGATTGTGCACTGTGTGTTCTATACATGTTAAGTTAACTGGGCCTTGATTGGCCGTTAACATGCACGTTGTATTTGGAGATTTTCTTGTGGAAGGGCGTTCGGGTGTCATGGGAATTGGATGGGGAATGGTATATGAGGATTTGATGGGTAACTGTGTAAACACGTTTGTCGTGTGTTATAGATTACATGTTAAGTTAATTAGGCCTTGATTGGCCGTTAACATGTACGTTATTGGGAATTTCTTGTGGAAGGGGGTTCGGGTGTTATGGAAATTGGATGGGGAATTGTATCTCACTAGATATGTGGGGGGGGGATGGTAAGCGTACTAAATCGTTATGGAAGGTTCACCTATCGGTGTTCATGTCATAATAATTGGTTTGTGTGTGTCGCTTAAGTTTGACATTATGATACACTTGTGAGGTTGTGAACCTTGGTTAATTGTTTTATCTAGATAGGGCTATTGAATTTAGTGAATAACTATGGATAATTTTGGTTATTTTGTGACGGATATAAATTTGCTGGATAATTGTTTGTCTATGTGATTACTGATTAGTTTATGTAGCCAGATTCTTATTTATTGATATGATACCTGGTGTAACATATTTTTTTTTTTATTGCATTTATTTTTTGTTGAGATGAGCAAGTTTTTCGCGTGTCGCTGTTTCTATGCGTGTTACTATTTTAAGAGGTGATCAATCTCTTAATATTGAATATAACACCTTCTGGGCTTTATCTGATACGAAATTCCATGTGTACACGTGCGCGCAGTGCACACTGGACTTGCTAGTATTGAGTTATAATCTGATTATTAAATGATGTCTAGTGTGTTAATTTATAATTGGACATTATGTGTAGATGCCTCGAAGAGATATTGCTTGAGAGCGGGTGAAATAAAATTGTGTGGGAGAAGGGGGGTGTGGGGGCGGGGGGGGGGGACTTTCGTGTGGACTAATGGTGACTTTCATATTAGGATTGGGAAATACTGAATATCTGGGTGATGCATGCCGTGGTTAATATTCCACACGCCATATAATAAAAGGCGTTTAGTGGCAGTTTTAGGGTGTCATGACCTAAAATAAGGTCGGACGAATGTCCGTAAAATGAGGTAGGGATTGGGGAAAGTGTTGTTGATGTGAGATATGCCGTGGTTTATGTACCAATCGCTCTATAATAAAGAGCGTTTGTGGCGGTATTTATGGTTTCATGGCCTCAAATAAGGTCGGACAACTGTCCGTAAAATGTGGTAGGGATTGGGGAATGGGTTGTTGACGGGAGAAATGCCGTGGCTTATGTACCAATCGCTCTATAATAAAGAGCGTTTTTGTGGCGGGTTTTTAGGGGTCTTTTTTGTTTTGTTATATTAAAGTTGTGTCTTATTATTGGTGATAGAGATGATATATGTATATGATGCACTTCGCGTATAATTGTGTTTAATATATTAAGCACATGATTGCGCTTAATATATAAAGAGCGCTATTGTAGCAGTAGGTTCGTGGGATATTTGACATGTTTGCATGGGGGGGGGGGCTGCGCGTTATGAGATATGTGACTAATGATTATGTTGTGGCAATAATAGGGTGAGTATGTGATTATTAGCACGTTAGGTGCATATAAAGTGTTTTCATGGGTAGCTGAGAGTGTTCAATGTATGTAGTTAACTGGTGCGCATCGTATCATTGTGTACTTATGTCTGACATTTTTTCAGTCTCGTTTTGGCATAATTCGTCGCTTATGAATTGATTTCTAATGAAATCATAATTTCGCGATTATCGTGCGGTAATGCTTTAGCGAATGGTTGGTGAGATGCAGTGATTTGAGGTAGGTGTATAATCCTACCGTTATTGTTATTTTATTATTCGAACATTACGAGTAAAGGTATCGTGTGTCGTGCCTTAGCACAATCAGTATATATATATTTACACGAGCAATGTGTCAGACATCTGACT
Source organism: Siphonodentalium dalli (assembly GCA_032622095.1). Taxonomy (NCBI): domain Eukaryota; kingdom Metazoa; phylum Mollusca; class Scaphopoda; order Gadilida; family Siphonodentaliidae; genus Siphonodentalium; species Siphonodentalium dalli. The sequence continues at coordinate 47,527,037 of CP136066.1, forward strand.
GGCTTAAAGTATATGCGCTCGTATTGCATTGACCTAATAATCATGAGAACGAGTTTTGTTATCATGAAGATGAGTACTCTATACTCTATACTCTACAATTATTAAATATGTCAATGTGATGTGTGAGTAGACACTATGACTTAGTGTATACATATATTATAATCGTTTTATCAGCGACGTATATTTGCGTTCATGGTTTGATTACGGGGTTGATCAGTTATGAATATGTCATTAATGCCAATAAATTGTTGGCGTGTATATATTACAATGATATGTGGAGTATACACTCCTAACTTCGTGTATACATGTATCCAACCGTTTGATTCACGGGTTGGTCAGTTATGAAGATATTTATGAATAATATAAATGAATTATTGGATTGTTGCTCTGTCTATAATGACCTTGATATTGCTTTTAAGAGCAAATGTCGTCTCAGTGCACACTGATGAATGTCCTATAATCGTAGGTACACCGTATAGAAGATATGCTGAGGACTAACAGTATCTGGTTAGTTAGTTTAAATATAAGTTAGCTAATGTTTGTTTAAAAGTTTTATTTGTTTTCCTGTATATTGGTCGGAGGTAATATTTGTGATTTTAAAAAAATGCTAGTGTTAAAGGGTTAATTAATTAATATAAAATCGGGTAAGCCATTTTGGGAATCAATATTAATTTCCATGTGATTTTACAATTATTCCTCGGGTATGAAGACGGTAACGTTTGGGTTAATGTATCTATTCTTGAATTATAATGGGTAATTTCCAATAAACTAAATTTTTAAATAGACATGTGGAGTATGGCATTGATCACGTGATCTGCCATTATGGGTTTGTATCGTACAGTCTTTCTGTGGGTAACCTCTTTAGCATTCGAAGCGAATCGCTGACATAAACGGAGCCTGGTGGTGAATTGATGGGTAACACGTGATTGCATTGGCATCAAATGGAGCCGAATTTCGAAAGTATTCTCTGCATGATTGTGTGAGACCCATTTAGCACTTGTAACTAATTGCTATGAATGTAATAAGAAATATGATACTTGAAAGCATCGGCATGTTAAATTGGCCGGGTCCCTGTATATGACGAGGGAGAAAAGCGTACGGAACGAATGATAGATAATTAGTGTGTCAGGCTTTATATATATATATAATATATATAAATATATATAATACATTTTTGTTTTTGGTGATTTCTCGTAGGCAGAATTTGATGGGTTAGCTTGACTTGGGTTTCTCCTATTCTATTATGTTTGAGATGGTCTGGTTTTATTGGGGTGGGGGGGGGGGGCTCTCCCAATTGAATGCAATTGCGCGTGATAGGCGCCGTGCGATATACTAATAACTTAGTTAATGAATATCAAGTAATTTTGAGTTTAAATATACGTATTATGGACTTTTTCGAGAGCGTGAAACTGATAAGTTAGTACTCAGGTGCTATGCCAGCCTGGGTAATGTCGCCTTCTACTAAGTTTGGGGGAAATTTCGATAAAATGGACGATTTAACCCCATAACAAATATCATTTAACTATGATCAATTGTAAATATTTACATTACGATTGGGGACGCAACTTTATATGTCAGCGAGAAACTAGCACAAATGATTTCGCCATCGAGGGTCATTTTAATTGATTAATTTATAAAAATGGTGATGTTTGTGCTGGCCGAGCGAAGGGAGGGGGGTAATTTTGGGGTCGGGATATGTATAGATGAGGCATCTAGATGGATACGGGACTGTGCTTGATATATATGCGTGTGCTTTGCGACCGTGCGTATGCTATGTCGCGGATTATATTATTGAGTCAAGCATATTTGAAGCAATGAAGACGCAAACTGAGTTCCTGATTTCCATAATTTTCACTTGCCATATGGAAAACCCATCAATGTTATGGACGCGGAGATGGCACATGCCAGAAGCCATGATTGACAGGTTGGCACTAGCCGCACGTGATCGGTTGGTCAAAGACGCTGAGTGTCAGTCGTCATATTACATGCTAATTGAGTTTAATTGCTCCGAGGCTTGAGTCGATGATGACTCATCAACGTACACAGTCCTGTTATCGAGAATTGAATTAGAGATTTGGGAAACGAGATAGTGCCCTGTTTGATATATATGCTAAATGACCATGCCACTGGCATGGGTAAAGATTTTCGCTTTTTGGCAAGTTCATGCCGTGAGCTTACAGGGTGCCTGTCTCTATGTCTAAGGGGTGGGATGGGAGAAGGTGTCGTTTTTTCTGCCTTTGTAAAACCTGTTTTATATAAAACTAATAAAAATCATGTACACTATCTAAAATTAGTGATTGTGAGGTATTGAAGTTACCATAAGTTATATCTAGATATGTAATGCCTCGTATCGCATTCTAACTGCATGATACGGCTATGTTTCAATGGTGGCTAAATGTTTGCCGAATGTTTTGTTTTGAAGTTAGTTTGCATTATAACGCAACTAATTTGGTATGTATTTAATTTGTGTTTAATATGAATTACGCCTTATTAAATTTAATTTAATGTGAAATGTTGAACGTTTTCTACATGCTTTATTGCATGTGAATGATATGATGCGTGTATATTTTGCGTATCTCGTGGAAGGTTGTTTAATACATTAAAGTGAAGTCCAGTTCGCGTGTTAGTTGTGTGCACGTGGCAAGTTAGCTGTTTTTAATGCGATGGCTTAAATGAAGAGCGTTTCTGGTTTGCGTTAATTATATTGATGTTTTTTTTGCATGGTGCACCCGTGTTGTCGATGGGCGGTGTATGGTTCGATATAATTAAAAGAGTTTATTGGAGAATAATTTGATTTCTTGGATTGTATTTAACGCGAATTATCACAATATGTACGGCTTTTATGTACATTTTGTTTTGTTTTGGCGGTTAAATGTTGTGTAAGTGTATATTGTTGTATAATAAAGGTGTCTTTATTTTGTTCCAACGCGTGTGCATGGATGAAATGTGGAAATGGGATTTTCAATGGGTGTGCAAAGTGTATGTGGCAGCAATGATAAAGTGAACGGTCACTCACCAGATTTCCAAGAATAATGATGTGCATGAATCTGTAGAGATGAATGTCTATACTGGAACTGGTAGGTGAGCTAACGAATGTTTTGTAGATGTGAGTTTGTGTGTGACCAAAGTGTGTCCGGAACCGTGTGTGAATGTTTATATGCGGAGAACATGTAGTCTGTGGCTGGATCTGTGTCCGCGAAAGTGTGTGAGTGTTTATTGTTGGATTAACGGTGTAATCTAGCTGTGGTTGATGAAACTCTGTTCGAGACGTACTGAATGGTTATATCTGGAGAAGCGCTGTGGACTGTATAGTTGAATAAGCTGTGTCCGCGAACGTGGCGAAAACGTGAGATATCTATGTCGGAGAATTCAGTGTGGTTGAAATTGTACGTGTCTGTGAGTGATGTCGTATTTTCTATAATTCTAAACGCGAGAATATTGGTGATCACCGCGGATCTGCCAATATCACCAGGCTGTGTTCCCGTGGTTGAGTCGTGGTTGAGATTGTCTGGTTTGTTGGCCGTTGATTGATGCGTTGGTCTAGTATGTATCTTGTCTGTGGTCGTCTAGTATGTATCTTGGCAGTGGTCGCCTAGTATCTATCTTGGCAGTGGTCGTCTTGTATGTATCTTGGCAATGGTCGTCTAGTAGCTGAGACTTCAAGCTGTGTAGTAGTGAGACGCAGAACTGTTCACGGTACCATTAATACTATGTGAGGTAATGGACACATAGATATATATAGGTACAAGTCTTTATTACATCGTGAATAAGATACAAGCAGTGTATACAAATGTGACAATCGATGATGCTAGTGTTAGAATAGTCGAGCCTCTACGTATTAGAGGCTCGGAAGTGGAACAGGGAAAGCCTGATATCTTGGGGAATTGTATTTACTTATATACCATTTGGGTGAATACATAATGAGGTGTTTGGTAATACACATCGGGATTGGTCCCGCTGTTATGGTAATTTCCTATGACCATACTTGGGGAGCCTTCTTCATTGTGTGTAGGTCTTGGTAGGGAGTAAGACGTGTGAGGTTTCTTTCCTTAAGGAACCGAACACGGATATTCGAGTTTGTGGTATATATGTCCTAGTTATGTCACAATATATTACTCAAATTAATATGATTTGCACCCTTTTGATAAATATACATGCCGATTATTCTATAATCAGACACACCAAATTTCGTGACCGTTGAACAGGATTTGAGCATCCAGGGGAGCGGTTATAATTAGCCATAAAATGTATCCCTACTGAATACAAATGAACTGATTGGCTGGGTGAATGGTGACTCAGTTGGTCAGGACCATGATGAATTAGACAGGCATTAATCATCATGACATAAACCTTTGGAGTATATTTAGTATTTAGAAATGTCAATGCAAGTCCACCATCGGATCATTAAGCACCAATATGCATTCGAATGAAGAGGAATACACATATACGCATAACACTCACATGGGATGGGATGGGATACCATGGAAGTATATCTGATTCCATGGAATCTGACCTCTAGTTTGATTTTGTTATTTGTATGACTATGACATATGTATATGTACACACACATTAAATGGGCATATGGATGCATACATGTATGCATGATTGGCAAAGATCATGTATGCATGGGGCATCAAATGTCCATGAACTATTTATTCACAAAATATGCAGTGTTTCCAGACTGTGGCGGACAGTGTCGACACTTGGTATAAATTTACAATACTGACGTAAACAATCTTGACAAGCTACCAATTATAGTTACGCATCCCCCGTGTGTGGACACTGTCCGCCGCGTTCAGGACAACTATAGGTTATTTGTTCCCTTTTTTATCTCAAGAGTTACATGTTCAAAAAGTTTAATATAAATTAACAGCTTTCCATGAAAAGCATCCGAGCTCATAACATCTCACTGGACGAATTTGGTAATATGTGTGAAGATAACACCAACACAAATTTCAGAAATAACCATCAAAAATTTGGGAAGGGGGTTTTGAAAACAAAAAAATACAATTTGTTATTTACTCATTTTAGCCCAAACGAATGTAAGATATATAAATGTCCATTACGATAGGAGCGGTGAACTGCAGAGGGTTGGCCTCAGATGCTATTAAACGCAGATACCGTTTTCTTTATTCCGTCGAAAGTACGACATCAGTATCTTTATTGACACACACTCCATACTGAAAAATGAACGCCTTTGGAGAAATGAATGGGGAAATAACATGAAATTTGCATCATTCAGCAGTAACAGTAGATGTATAGCAATTGGATTAAAAAATTCTTTTGAATACTCTATTCACAATTAATATAGCGACCCACAAGGAAACTTCTTAATACTAGATATAACTATACAAAAACAGAGATTTTCATTAATCACAGTATATGGCCCAAACAAAGAAGACCCTGAGTTTTTTTTAAATGTAGGTAAAAAGGTAATGGAACTCAGAAACTTATAAACCATATGGGTAGGTGATTGGAATGTAGTAATAGACTACAATTCAGACACATACAAATATATTGGACAAAACAATAAAAAAAACCAAGAGGAAATTAAAGCTAAAATGGAAGAATTTAATTTAATTGATATATGGAGAAAAATAAATCCAAACTGTAACAGATACTCATGGTATGGACCTAATAAAGAATGCAGCAGACTAGATTATGTTTTAATATCGGAGGACCTTGAACCATACATATCAGCAGCAGATATAGCAACAAAATACAAATCAGACCATGCCCCAATAAATCTAGAATTATCATTTAATAAACAAAAAAGAGGCCCTGAAACATGGAAATTTAACAATTCTTTACTGAAAGATACAACTTATGTAAATGAAACTAAACAAGAAATTATTAAAATAGTGGAACAATATGCAGTTCCCAATTCAAATCCAAAGAAATACACAATAGACAATCAGATGCTTTGGGAAATGATAACACTAGGCGTTAGAGGAAAAACAATTGCCTTTCGCTCCAAAAAAAAAGAAAGTTCAAAACACAAAGGAAATAGATTTAGAAAATCAATTACTTAAAAATCAAAAACAATTTGATGAAAAAAAAGAGGAAAAATTTAAAACTGAGATGGTGAAACTGGAAAATGAACTCTAAACCCTTAGACAAAATAAAACACAAGGATTACTAATAAGGGCAAAAGCCAAGTCGAACGTGATAGGCGAAAAGAATACGGAAAAGAAAATTCTATGAAAAAGCTATATGCAAAGGACAGTAACCTGAATGTGGAATCTTCAGAATATTAAGATCCACAAAATGCATTTATTACACAAAAACCTTTGGAAGAAACTGAAAATTGTGAAGGACAAATTACAGTACAATAACGTTTAGGAGCCATAAAAGGAATACAAAATGAAAAATCACCAGGCCTCGATGGTTATATAGCTGAGTTCTATATATTCTTTTGGCACGACATAGCACAATATTTACTAAACGCCATCAATTAATCCTTCAAGAAAGGGAAAATGTCAATTACACAATGCCAAGGTCTAATAACATGTCTTCCCAAACCAGGAAAAGATAAAGCTTTTACAAAAAAAATCTACGCCAAATTACACTACTCAACACTGATTACAAATTAGCGGCTATTCTGATAGCTAATAGATTGAAAACTCACGTTAGTACCATAATCAGCGACACACAAAAAGGTTTCCTTAAATGTCGATGTATAGGTGAATGCACTCGTCTTTCATATGACTTAATATTAGAATGCGAAAAACAGAACATCCCTGGACTAATGTTACTGCTGGATTATGAAAAGGCCTTTGATTCAATAGATTGGACTTACATTCAGAAAGTACCGAAGATTTTTGGCTTTGGAAATGATTTATGTAGATGGGTTTCAACCCTATACAATGGTGCAAATAGTTATGTTATTAATAATGGACATCTTACACAAAATGTTGATATTTGTCGTGGTGTCCGACAGGGTGCAAGTTGTCACTTTACCGTTTTATTCTTAGTATCGAACCTTTCTCAGCAGCACTAAAAAATGATAATGATATCTCAGGTATAACGATAAACAACCATGAATATAAAATTAGCCAATATGCAGACGATTCTAAAATATTTCTTGATGGCAGCGAACAGTCACTAACTAAAACTATAGATTTAATAAGATCATTCTCAGAGATTTCGGGATTGATAGCAAATTTCCTAAAAACTGAAGCAATGTGGATTGGTGCTAAAAAGGTTCTCCTGACCAACTTGATACTGATACCGATCTGAGATGGAACCATGAAGGCAAATTTAAAACATTAGGTATCATTTTCAATATGAAGACCAAACTTGATAGAGGGAAACTGGATTGAAAAAAGGAAAAATATAGAAACTATTCTAAAACATTGGGCATTAAGGACACTGTCTTACATTGGAAAAGCTACAGTAATTAAAATGCTTATTCTCCCATTAATTCAGATTAATTATACAAACTTTAACAGTACTGCCTGATCCACCAAAGAATTGGACTAATGAAATGCAAAAATCAATATTTAATTTTTTCTGGAATGAAAAAAGAGATAGAATTAAAAGGGTTACACTGGTACACAAAATTGAACTAGGTGGACTCAAGATCTCAGACATATGTTGTTATTCAAAGTCACTGAAAGTAACTTGGTTTAAAAAAATACTTGATCCTGTCAACTGTTCAGAATGGAAAGAAATATGGAAGCAACTTATTATTGCATTTAAACATAACTAGTATAATGATAATCAGAGAATTGCTAAAGATCTCAATCCCTTTTGGAAAGATGCTTTTAACGCATATTCACTATTAACATCAGAGCCCTCATCAGTGGAGGAATACAAATCTCAACCATTATTCCACAACATATACATATTAAGACAACATAAACCTCTGTCATTCAAAACATGGATCGATAAACAAATCCTATTTATTAATGATATCTTGAACGAAGATGGCACTTTCGTGAAATCTGATGAAATATTTGAAAAATATGGATGTAGTACAGACTATCTGACCATGCACATCGTTATAAGCTCAATCCCTTCCAAATGGAGAATAGAAATAAAAGCCTCAGGTAGCAAAATTGAAACCATGGAAAAGAATAGTCTCATGAAACAAATAATCCAAAAAGAGTAACTGAATACATTCCTGTACCATGAATTTCTATCACAGCTGATTCCAAATAAAGCATGTGCCCAAGTAGGTTGGTGCAATATACTATAAAATAGCCTTTCAAACCAACAATGGCAAGACATCTATAAGAGACCCTTTAAAACTACAAAAAAAACCAAAGTTACTGGCCTTTCAATATCAAATAAATCACAATTCGCTAGTCACAAATCATTATTTAGAAAAAAGTTAAATCCTAAATTCCAATCTCTGTACCTTCTGTAAACAGGACAGTGAGACCACAAGTACATCTTAGCTACCTGTCCGTTGGTGGAAAACTTGTGGATAAATATGAAATCCATCATAGCACTGGAATGCCAGTTAAATATCCCAACTAAGCCAGAAGAGATAATGTTCGGCACAGATAAAACAAACCACACCCTCTCTATCAATAACTTGATACTATTGACCAAATGGTATATTTACATAACCAGATCTGATAAAGGCAAACTAAATACAAAACCAGCAATCCAATTTATACAAAAAGAGTACAAAATGGAGAAATTATCTTGCACATGGAATTCTTCTATAAATAATAACTTTGATTATAAGTGGGACAGTGTCCAAAAATTATTACACTGCCTTCCAAAAACCGGTAATCAGTATAAAATTTCCCTATGAAAATAATAACCCCAAAAAATGTGTTTGATATACAACCTCTGCAGTTTTCACCTAAAGGTTCTTGCAAAAACAAAACCAGCTTTCATTGTACAATGAACAATAAATATAATTAAATAACATGTCCATTCATTCTTCCAGCTTCTGTCCCAATCTCCCCATGTGAACTAATTAACACTGGGGGCATGGGACAGATTGTGGACTATATGAAGGGAGAGCTGGCTCATAAAAAGATCTTAGCCCCAATATATAAGACACATTTCTCATGAGGGCAGATAATTGATAGATAAATATCAACATAGATATTTTACAAAAATGCTCTTTTTTATTTCAGGGAATTCATATGTAACTATACAAATTGTAATAAAACATTGAATAAATTATATAAAAAAAATAATCATATTGTCGATTCAAATAGAATGACGTAACATGGTGAATGATACGTTGCAGCCACATCTGAAAACATAATCACATGCCAATGATGGTGCCCGTTGAACAAGAACAGAGCAATCGCTTATACACGTATACGTCTATTTGTATTATTAGTTCACTCATATTTGTCGCCATTCTTTCATATTTCATCCGGTATTCGGCCTTAATCATCTATAGCATAGCTGTTAATTAGTGGATTTTGAAAATGTTTGGTATGTTATTGTATGGCATGTGAGACAGCCGCATAAAGTAAATCGTCACCATACCAACTGTCTTATCAGGGTACGGGCTCTTGTTTCTATGGACATATCAATTATGGAGCTTCTGATCGTTGTCGCTTCTGACTTCTATCGTCATTTTTTCCATTTGTATCTGTTTATTGTTGTGGGGGACTCATCTATGCGGTAAATAAAGTAGGCTTCATTTTGAGTCGGGAAATAATTACAATACTATTAGAATACCAGAAATATTTGTGAACATGACGCACAAAGTCTGTTTGTTGTTTTCAAATTTAGTACAACCGGTCATTTTGACACAACGTTGAAGAAACATCAACATGGTGGAAATTATAACCCAATTTACTAATCGTGCATGGTATTAAAAGTATTTAACATTTCACTGTTTTCGTGTACCAATAACATCAGATTATGTAAAATAGAACTGTTTTCCAACAGTGCACTTTATATAATTATCCACGATACATCGTATCTTAAGATCACGAGCGGGAACATAATTATTTTCATTTAGTTAATTATCGCCACCCAAATAATGTTTTATATTTGAATATTTTCATTCCATGCCTATTGATCAATGGACAATTGGGTGAGATGACTTCAATATAATATGGGTCCCGACTGACACCATGGTGTATTTCCACACTGTTAGAAAAATACTGTCGGTTTGACAGTTTTGGACCGTCATAATCGACGGTCCCATATCGTTTCATCAGTGTTACGGTGTTTTACCGTTATTTTATGTGCCCATGAAAATTGTCTAAGTTAAAAATGTTCGTGATTCAAAGTTCATATTTATCGGCGACCAAATTGTATACAGTATGACTGAATCTGCATCTGTTGATATTTAATATGTATTATTAATTGTTTGTGTTAAATACAATGATCCGGCATTCATTTTGTGTTATGCGGGTCCGTCTTATCTTGAGTACGAATTAAGATAAGTTCTATGCTTTAGCACTCACATATTTTATATCGATCGCCATTTTGTGTCATTGATCGCAGTCGCTTTACAAACTATTGTTTTTTTTTGGTAAAATGTTACCTTTTCTGGTGTGGACAGTTGTTAAGACGGTGTTATATCGGTTCCTTTGTTAACCAGACATATTTCAATTCTGCGAAACCGACTTAATCATTGACATGTTCCACTAAATTGTGACAACTGGGCCGTATACGATTTGGAGTAGAAATTCATGGCATGATCTGAGGTCGGCTGTAACCTGACATCTTTGGACTGATGTTGAAATAGACAGTGCTGTGATTATCAAAACACTGGCACATTTACTGACACAAGAGGATACAGGTACAATTAACACGGGCTTCGGTTTCAACCAATAGTGACAATAATAACAACAACGAGCAGCTATTACTATTATAATGTTGACAAGGACCTGTTGTTCAATCCAGTTGACAGTGTTCTGATTGTTTCAAGGCACATACATGTACATTTACAAGAGACGATATACATGTACTGTACGCACCAGTTTAATTCACAAGAGCTTCAATGTCAACAACAACACCGTAAACAATGAACTGACACCGCGCAGTGACGGATTATCACATATCTACAATTCCACCTTACAAGTACAACTTTACAATTATACGGACAAATTCATCCCGTGTTCATCCATTTTCATTGAAACGTGTGGATATGAGACATTGTCATCATTCGCCATGTTATCGTCAATTTATTAAGACAATTTACCGGAAGTGCACTATTGGTTGGATGTTCTTATCAAACTATCTTTGGCTGACTCGCTGATATTGATACCAAGTGTCGTGATACCAGTATACATTTGATGCATCGAAAAATGTGCGACTACAGGAGAACATTGTCGCCAAGTCATTGCGCACGGTTATTATGGGATCTGCTGTTGTCTTGATGGTTTCAATCCCAACTAGCTGTTATTGATATAAAGTACCAGTCAAAAGAAGTGGTATATTGAGTGCGCTGTTTTCGCGCCCAATATCGCAAAAATATTGCAAGTGGAAACGCGTATAAGCGTGTCGCTTGTGATATTATTGCAATATTGCAACATCTTGCGCTCAAAATTGTGATATTTAAATCAAAGAATTGCTTCTTCTATATTGCTTATTGTATAAATAGAGACAATGTTTTACATTTGCATATAATTATAGTTGTAAATGCTATATGTACACTATATGCACAGTATTTATCTAATATAAATATAACACTATCGGGTCTGTATGATATTTAGCGTGCTTAGTATCGCAATATTTTGCGTTCATTATCGCAATAATAAACGCGACAGATGTTTTGTATTGTGATATAATCACACCTTTTTTTTTAATTAAGCGCCATCAATATCGGAAGAAATGTGCGCCTAAAGATACCACTTCTTCTGACTGGTACTGTATTGTCATGATGTACGGATTCACCTGTTAAAACAAAAACTGTGTTTACAAGTGACTGGACAATTTCACGCCTTACATGTTACCAAAACATATGCCAGTAAGATGTTTTACTTTTGCATGTACATAAATTTTAGTTTTAACTGAAACATGTAGCATTGTTTTGTTATGTCTTAAAAGGGCATGCCTGTTCATGTTTTAGATTGGTCGAAATTATTATTACTCGTAACTGAATAGTAATGGGTTGGCTTATCGGCTATTACTAGTATCGTTTTTATTTACAGCCATATTTATACAGTAGTTAGGGAAAGGCGAACGCATTACACGTGCGCGGCCTTTTTCCGGATTAAATTCCACGAGGCAGATAACAAGTTTGATCCTCTGCAAACTGCATAGTTTCATTAGTATCGTCTATCACTTTATATGCATTGAGGATTTCCATTTCATCAAAACTATGATCGTAATATAAGAACTAAGATGTATTTTTTAGTTACGAAAAATACTAGTTTCGACCATTAAAAAACATATGAATCGTAATGCCTACCGGGAAATCATATTGTCACCATGGGATCCTGGCTAATTATACGGTAAATTAGCAAATTTTGAGCAAAAAGTTGGGGTTGACCCATGAAAAATACCATTGGTCTGACCATTATTAGTTACGGTCTTGATATTAATTAAACGGTGTTGAACCGTAAAAAATACAACAGTCTGACAGTTACCGGTTACAGTCTGTCAGTTACTTAAACGGTTTTATACCGTGGAACATGCTACAACCTGACCGTATGTTTAACGGTCAAAGGTTGGCAGCGATTTGCGCGGTCTCAGGCCGTTAAAGCGACGGGCTTGTTTCTAACATTGTAGACCTATGCAATGCTATTCCCGTTGCATAATGCACAGATACAATGTGATCCATGGGCATGGCGGCATAATGTATACATATAATGTGATTCATGGGCATAGTGGCGTAACATAATGTACACATATACATGTAATGTGATCCATGGGCATGGTGGCATAATGTATATATAATGTGATCCATGGGCATGGCGGCATAATATACACATATAATGTGATCCATGGGCATAGTGGCGTAACATAATGTACACATATACATGTAATGTGATCCATGGGCATGGCGGCATAATGTATATATAATGTGATCCATAAGCATGGCGGCATAATGTACAAATATAATGTGATCCATGGGCATGGCGGCATAATATACACATATAATGTGATCCATGGGCATGGTGGCGTAACATAATGTACACATATACATGTAATGTGATCCATGGGCGTGGCGGCATAATGTATATATAATGTGATCCATGAGCATGGCGGCATGATATATACATATAATGTGATACATGGGCATGGCGGCATAATATACACATATAATGTGATACATGGGCATGGCGGCATAATATACACATATAATGTGATCCATGGGCATAGTGGCGTAACATAATGTACGCATAGAATGTGATCCGCGGGCATGGTGGCGTAACTATTGAGGTTTGGATAAAACACGTCAGTTATACCATATCGCTCGCTAATCACCACTCAGGCTTTCCGTGTTTTGTGAGTCAACGTGAATCACTCTCCAAAAACAAATATTGACGGCGTTGAGTGTTTTGCTTATCGTACGCGCTTTACGTACTGTACATATGCGTGAACACCGATTCACATTTGAAGAACAATGACGTGAACGATTATATTGATCAATTAAATAAATAAAAATACTGTTATCATGTACATTCCTCATCACCCACAAGAGGGCCTCAATAAATTAATAAAAATAATGTTATCAGGCACCACCCTCATCACCCAAAAGAAGGCCTCAATAAATGAATAAAATTACTGTTATCAGGTACATCCCTCATTGATCACTTCGAATTTCGACTATTGCATTTTTCATAACAAAATCTTATATCGTAGCATTTGGAATAATAAAACATGCATAAGATATGACGAAAATGTGCATAATTGAAGACGTTGACCTGCACACGGTGTACGAGTTGGAGGACAAAGCTAGTGAATTACTGTACGGTTAAGCATACGTTTGCGAATGATGTACTTTGTGATAAAACACACACAGTGGGAGAACGCTTTACGAAATTTCATGTATGTGTATGAATGTCCAGTCGCGATTCCATTAACAGACATAAAACAGAGTTTTTAATATACAAGAAGAAATTACATTTATATCGATAAAACAATCCGGTAAAGCTCGATACATGATAAATAAAATTAGTCCTTGGTAGACAGCAAATTCACGCCACTTCACGCGGCTTGTATGAGAGGCAATTGCATATGGATTTTGTCGTGAACACAATAGCACGCGGTACAACTTTGTTCCAACATAAACGTCGATGAACGCAAACATGATAATAATATTTGTTTGTGCTGTACATAGCATAGAATATATATACGTAATAGAGCAGGATAGCTATATTCACTAAGGAATGTATTACGTGGGGTTCACGAGTAATATGCAGCTGTTGGTTTACGTTGTGTGGTGTGCAAGAAGCGAACTATTTCTCTGATAGAGGTCCCCGTGGGAGCTCGTTGAGCATAAATTGTGAGACATGACCATTCTAGATTAAGAATATCAGCTTGTGGTATAGATATGTTATAAACATGGTATAAAGTGCCCAATTCGGAGAAATAGAAAGTCGAGGTAGAACAAAGGAGCTATGATTTAAACGTTGTCCGACATATGTATAGTTACCTATCGACAGGGACGTGACGACAAATGGGTTAGGGGTAAAAAATATCAAACATTGGAAATGTCTTGAAAGCAAGCGATCTAGTTATAGGCACGTATATGCGGTATACTTGTAGGCTATTCAATTGGGTGTGGGTAATTTTATGCAAGAGTTGTGTGTAATTGAAGATTATGCTTTTGTATGACCAAATTTCTATTGTACCAATATCAATATACGCGCTCAGATAAAAAAGTCCATTCAGTACCGATATTAGACTCATGCCATTAATAGCTTAAATATGTCGTCGCTTGTGCACCATTCTACGATAAACATATCATACTCCATGTGGTAGTGGCAGTGAACACGCGGACTATGCCTACAATTATATCAAACTGTTCCACATTTCATTGACACCGATTATAGATATTTTGGAATGAAACTGAGTATTTTGAATGAACTATGAATAATATATACATGCCTGAAGTGAATAAACATACACTCTCAATCATCTACTTTCAACCATGTATGAATCTCAAATTAAAGCAATAACTGCTTCATAATCATTGAACGTTTTGGGTTAATACACGGGGAGACAGCAACACTATTTCATAAAATGTGCCCCATGATGGTTATAAATACACACCACCATACATCACACATGTACAGCACATACATGGGCTGTCACACTATCGCATATTCATCAACGTCAAATATCATACAAAATATACCCATACTGTCATACAGTGGTTGTGGGAAGCCATATCAAAAATCGAACTAAATTACTATACATGCATATTGTCCTATATCTATAAGTTCCAAATACATAAACACGATATACGTTTTGAACTTTGTATCGATTAAATGTGTGCAGCACATGTTTCATATTAGGAACAAAATAAATCAGCATGTGTCCCTATCCACTCTGCCCCATACCGATGGTACCCCATGTGCTCGAAAGTGATCTCCTGCACAATGACAGGGAATCATTATACAGGCAGTATAATAGTGCCTCTAAACCATCGCGTATTATCAATAGCCTTGTTATACAATTCGGTGGTTTATTGTAAGAAATGTTTTGATGTGATAAAAAGATACTTTACAAAACATGCTTTGTGGTGTAATTGCTTTGTGTTCTGTCGTCCCGAATTTGTGGTGGAAATTTGCTTGTGGCATTCATGTACACACATACAGATGCCATCATATCGGGATATCATCCAACCAGATTATAAATAAGTTAATAATCCACTGTCCCCATGAACAACCGTGCCCCACTCTCCCCTAATATATGAGGTATGATGTTATGTCATGCAGTTAAAACACATAACTCAAGATGATGACGCAAATGAAGCTTCCTCTCATATTGAGTCAAGACAAAGAAGCTACATGCTGGTGGGTCCAGGTTACATAAAGCTACATAAATTATGGTGGGTCCAGGTTACATAAAAGCTACATATGATGGGTCCAGGTTATATAAAAGCTACATATGATGGGTCCAGGTTTCATAAAAAGCTATATGCTGGTGGGTTCAGGTTACATAAAAGCTACATACATGTATGATGGGTCCAGGTTACATAAAAGCTACATATGATGGGTCCAGATTACATAAAAGCTACATGCTGGTGGGTTCAGGTTGGATACAAACTATATGTCGGTGGTCCAGGTTGGATAGCTACATGCTGGTGGGTCCAGATTGGATCAAAGCTACATGCTGGTGGGTCCAGATTGGATCAAAGCTACATGCTGGTGGGTCCAGATTGGATCAAAGCTACATGCTGGTGGGTCCAGATTGGATCAAAGCTACATGCTGGTGGGTTCAGGTTGGATACAAACTATATGTCGGTGGTCCAGGTTGGATAGCTACATGCTGGTGGGTCCAGATTGGATCAAAGCTACATGCTGGTGGGTCCAGGTTGGACAGCTACATGTTGGTGGGTCCATGCTACATGCGGGTGGATACAGGTATGATACAAGCTACATGTTGGTTGGTCCAGATTGGATAGCTACATGTTAGTGGGTCCAGGTTTGATAAAAGCTACATGCTGGTGGGCCCAGGTTGGATAGCTACATGTTGGTCGGTCCATGCGACATGCTGGTGGGTACAGGTATGATACAAGCTACATGTTGGTTGGTCCAGATTGGATAGCTACATGTTAGTGAGTCCAGGTTTGATAAAAGCTACATGCTGGTGGGCCCAGGTTGGATAGTTGTGTTAAACTACTAATTATTTTAGCAGTGATTGGTACCTAATCACAAACAAAAACATATTATCAACCTCTCAAATGTATTAAAATCCCATTTTATGTGTGTCTCCTCTGAATAATTGCAAAAAACGCGCGTCTGTCCCTTAACCCTTTATTAATACTAAATGCTCATTGACGGTTAATTATCCCTTAAGAAATGTTCGGACAAAAAATTGAACAAAATCTCTCTCTCTCTCTACTCCATCTCAACATCCACCTCCCCCTCCCTCTCTCTCTCCTTCCCTCTATCTCCCCCTCTCCCTTTCTCTCCCCCTCTCCCTTTCACTCTACCTCTCCCTCCATCCCTCCCTCCCTCCCCCTCTCTCTCTCTCTCGTATGCATATTTTCATGAAAACGCATCCAGTGAATATTATAGTCCATTCCAATGTATACTATTATAACTGAGTGTGAACATCCATTCAGTATATAATTGGTTGAGTAATTATGCGACACGAAAAGGTGACACTACATAGTTTATGCATGGGTGGGTGCATAAATACATGTGAGAGGGCGTCAGTTCAATGTAAAAATAACTAAAATGGGAACGGTTGAGATGATCAAATATACACAATGTATATAGGCCTGGGTTTAGAACATACTAAGTTTTAAGATTTTGATACAAAACTATCATTTAAATGGGGGTATGAAGAGTTATGTTCCATGATTTTATGCCAGAAAAATGAAACTTTGATGCAAAAAATAAGCGATGATCGGACCCACGGGACAAATAAAATAATGTTTTGAAGAATAACGCTTATGTTGTCTGGAAACACACTGCTTCCTCACATTAATATCAAAGCAGTTCAACTCACCACTGAGATTTCGATAAAAAAAACTGTTTCTCTACGCAGATGACAAATTTTAGGTGCTAAAAGTCACGCCGGGGCCTGGACCACTGTTTTTCTTCTTCTCAGAAATAGCTACTACTTGATACTGGTGGAGTCATGGTCACGTGAGACAATATTTTCCAAACTCAAAGACATCAATCGCTTCTACTTGATACTGGTGGAGTCAAGGTCATCTGGAACAATATTTTCCAAACTCAAAGCCATCCTCTAAAAATCCCCAATACATACCTAACCTTCTTCAATACACATGCCCCATCCATGGTTCCAGAAAATACTGGTACTCTATTCTAAAAATAAAATACCCCTATATGAATACCGATCATGCGAAACTTTGGAGTGTGACCAACCCCAGTTACCGGTATCAATCTGTTTTGATCCAGGAACTGAACTGGGATGTAACTTCAAATCGCTTCATTTTGGCATTGTTGTTATATAATTGCACCCATTCCATGTTCCTTAGTATCTTTACCTTAGCCTAGAACGATCAAATGTATTTAAGAATGATAATTACATTAGGGGCTGATCACTTAGCAGTGACAGTTGAGCGTATCGGAACTTTGCCACAAGGACATACGAGTCGCGCGACAACGTCATAATAAAATGTCTATTTTTTTTAACAATTTCTCTAATTCAAATTTCACTTTTGTGCTGATATTTTCTATACTCAGAATTATTAGATGATATAATCGGTTTCCAAGTATAAAACTACATAATAAGACATTTGACTAACCGCATGTGTGCTTATGCAAATGTCTTTAAACTGTGTAATTACATTAAACATATCGGGTTCCCATCCTGAATCAACATACATGTATATGCATAACAGTACATGCATTACATAAATTCAAACAACAAGCAACAAAATACCGGTTATACAGGCTTAACAAAGTATGGTGAAGATATGTCGTCAAGAAAAGTGTAAACAAAATAGCGACTCGCTGTATCATCATGTGATTCCCTTTTGTTTAGCACCCATTATCCACCTCGAGCGGGATGGGATATGTCATGTATATGTAAGCAAATCATGAATTAGAGAGTCTTATCAGTGTATATATTTGACGTTTGTTAGGTTCTACCTCATCATCGGAAACTCATCACGGTGTTTACAATGAAGGTGAACATAAATAATACTGGATTGTGTTATCATTTAGCAAAAGCTCGTAGTACTTACGTACCTTAGCGAAGATATATATATCCTTTAGTAGACAGTTGGTGCATCATGTCGATAATAAGTTGTGGCAGTGCATGGACTCCAGCGAACTTTGACCAATTCGCATGTATTTTCCAATGTCTGTTTCGGTTTAACAAATTGAAGTCCTAAATTTAACGCCCGGAATCCGATTTCGATACTGCGAGTCGCTATTTTGTTTACACTGTCCTTGACCTGGATTGTCTTCACCACACTGTGTTGGGCATATACAAGAATCGCCAACATCTGTTCAACGTGTATAGAAAATGCTGACAAAGCGACATTGAGTGCAAACAACCAGGCATATATACTTGTGTATAGAGTAGCGTCCCGTTAATTGCTGTCGGGGGAATCAAGATCACATTAAAGGCATACTATCAGCATGTAATAGACAATATAAAACTTGCAAATATATATAAACCATATTGGCTTCGTTTTATATTCTGGCAACCTGGATTTGTCTTTTATCAAATTTCCGGCCAATTATATGTATAAACTCAGTAACCCATCACGGCCCGCTCTTTATTTCAGCTCATCGTCTCGCTTGGTATACATTCGGCACCTTAGTCTACACAACATGAGGTACTTCGGGCAATCCCACTGCTCCTTATTAAAGCCCGTGACCTCTAACCTCCATTGAAATCGTCGAGCGTTAATCGCCGGTCGGTTCGGGTATTTCCGCCATACGCCACGTAGATGTGGCGTATCGGTGGATTGTGGATTCCTGGTTTCGTATTTAATCTGAACTGCCTTGAGCTGGACAATCCCCCCAGAATACACGCGTGCAGGTTTTTATGGTTACACTGGTGTAAATGTTTTCCATAGGCCTCAGTGCTAACGTTTTAGCGTATACTGTTGCCAATATAAAGTTCGGGTCCAAAATGTTCTTTAAATCTGAAAAAATTACATTTGGGGAAACTTTCTACGCAAAAAAATCAGGTCTGTCTAGCAGGGAATTCGCCTTTAAATCTTGTGTTTTCGTAACTAGTGTCAGAACCGCACTAAAAATACTGTCATATTTTAGACCACACCAAAAAATTCAAACTTCACTACAAAGGGTTAATTCCCGTGCCAATGATTATTTTACCTATGGGAGATCACAGGGAAGAGGTGTGATTATTTGTATTATACAAAAAGCACACAAGGCTATTGCCCAATCAGTGTCTATTTTATTACCTCCTATAGATGTCACTCCGAACCCTATTTACACCAGTGTAACATTATCATTGGGTCGCACCTCGCTGGTCTGGGCACCTTATAATGAGTAATATTGGAGTATATTAATAACACAGTTGTCCACTTTATGACTAATACTGATAAGAATTACCAATAGCTTATACTATCGTAAACATTTCGGACAGTCCAAATACCTTTACCCAGAATAGACTACTACAGCCCCGGTTCCATATCCCCGATTTCCCACCCCGAATGTTCCCGAATGACTCCCGAATCATAATTTTGCGAAAATCGTGGAGTAAGTTCGGGACGAGTCGGGACAGTGAATTTTTACCCCCGAACATGATCGGGGATATCGGTGCTATCGGGGTCGATTCGGGACAATTCTGGACTCGCTCCCGACAGTTCTGAAATGTTCAAAACTATCAGGAACCAAATCGAATCGCTCCCGATTTGTAAATCATCCGGAGAAATTCGGCACCTATTCGATTCGGGAGTAGTCGGCAGTATTCGGCAATATTCGGGTGGATATTCTGGAGTAGTCGGCAGTATTCGGTAGGTTATTCCCGAATTCGCCATGTATGGCTGCTTTTATACTGAGATCCGGTGTATCTGCAAAATTCGGCATCGATTCGGGACGTTCGGCAGCAATTGAATACCAATTCGGTATCTATTCGGCATCAATTCGGTACCAGTTCGGCATTGATTCGGGGTATTCGGCAACAATTCGGTGTAAGTCGGTAGTAATCTGGGCAATTTGGCAGCCACTCGCAAGAAAGTTCGGGATAATTCTTGATCATTCGGGAAGATATTCGGAAGCATTCTGGAATACTCGGCATGCAATGTTCGGGACGATTAAATTTTGTCATAATTCGCATCAGTTCGGCGGCTTTTTGGAATAAAACTCGTCCAGAATTCTCTCGAATGCTGCCGATTTGGTCTGGTCCCGAATTTGTGCCGAATATACTAATTCGGGACAGAAAATCGGGAATATGGAACCGGGGCTTACCAGTCCGTCTGT
The DNA here is from genome assembly GCA_032622095.1 of Siphonodentalium dalli. Taxonomy (NCBI): domain Eukaryota; kingdom Metazoa; phylum Mollusca; class Scaphopoda; order Gadilida; family Siphonodentaliidae; genus Siphonodentalium; species Siphonodentalium dalli. The sequence continues at coordinate 47,548,024 of CP136066.1, forward strand.
GAGAAAATACTGCAGTTCACTCTTATTGCCACTCACATTAAGGTGATATGTTTTTGTTTGTTGCGATTTATTATTACTGAACTATGTTCTCATACGGTCATAGTCAGTGACAGGCTCGATGTTTGCATGACGCTCTCATGTCGAGCATTAGTTTCTCGAAATCGTAATCGTAACTACGGATATGGCAAAAACGACAACTGATAGAAAGAACACAACTTACATTGACGTAACACTCTGTTCGTAATTGTTACCAGTAGTAGTTCACTATGCGAAAGTTGCCCATCATCTTGTGTTACAATGGCAATTTTTGAAATCTATGGTGGCAAAAAATGTGCGCATCGTTTTGGCCAGATGTATAAGAAAACAGCGCAATATTTCTAGGGTTCGTTCAATCAGGGGTCATCTTTATTTTGCTGAGACCCGTACCGACCTCTTACCAACTGATATTTAGTCACCATATGTTATAGATACACACAGCTCACGATACCATCTACATAATTATTGATATATGTGCCACACCATAGCCCTTTCATGACGGGAGATGCGCTGCTGCAGTATTAATGGTCCTGCGCAAGTGTTTCCCATAGATAGCCTCGCATATTTAAGAGAATGCACTGACTTACAAGGTTAAGGTAAATGGTATTAGGCCAGTGCATTATCCTATATGTGCTAGTTTCATTATGGGAGACGTGCGTATATACATGCAAGAGAATGAATTGGCACAGGATTTTTCGCAAAACATCCGAAAGCGCCATAAGGGTTACATATATTGTTTCAGTCGGTCGAAAGCTCTACAGCGCGTGTGCTTAACACTTTCAGTGCCAGGTCCGATTTTTGTATCAACCCATATACCCTGTGCCAATGCATTATTTTATACATGCGAGTCGACCATAGGTCGCCTCGCATATATAAGAGAATGCATTGGCCTAACAATTTTTCATCATTTGTTATTATTTTTTACAATTTTTTACAATTTTAATAATTATACTTCCATGTTTTACATGGAAGTATATTGTTTTTGTGATTTTTATTTTTCTCTATTATTATTTGCCTTCTTAGCAATTTTATAATGAGCATAGCTCAGTCAATACAAGAGTTAGAAAGCTAAAACTGTGTAGGTATATATATGTACACAAACTCTAGTGCTTAGGCCTATTGAGAATCATGTCCCCACTTGACTTTCAGTGTTATCTCCCTTTATGTGAAAAATTGGTGTTTTCAGAACTCCGAAAATATAAGAAGTACAGCACAGAAATTTGGTCGATAGATACATCTTGATATCCACTCAATCGTAAGCACATCAAACACTTTGTCCGTCTTTCCTCTCCAGAGTTATCTCCCATATATATGTCAACCTCGAAATCATTCTGATCGCCTGTTCTCACATAACAAGAAAGATAGCTGGATTTAGTTTTTATGGTAGTGCTGGCCGTTGTCAATATACTGCACAAAAATATTTTGGACAGTGTCGGACTACACTTTTTGGTTAGGGTGGGGCGAAATTTTCGCAATTTGTTTTTTTTGCGATGATTTCAACCATTTTTACTACAATGTATCTATAGGACGTACTAATGATCCTTCTGAAAGAATTTTGTAAATCGGTTGAGAAATGTCCAAGTTACAGACCATCGAATATTAAATAATTTGGCTAATGAAGGAGCATGGGAGAGGGTTAGACCATACCGTGGAGACGACGAGACCATGCCGGGTGGTGATACCATGTCGGGGTGGTGAGACCAGACCGAGGGTGGTGAGACCAGGCTGATCGGTGGGGGGGTGTAAACGTCAGATTTAGCTAAAAAAAAAATAGTCCAGCGGAATAATATTTGTATTGCGCGCTCCAGATGGGAAGAGTGATTCGGACCGGAATATACCATTTATCTCTACCTTGTCCAAACCGTTACCGATCTACATCATTGACAAGAAAATGACCTATTTTTGGCGCCAATTCCAATGGGCTAATTGATGAGCAAGGTTAATGCAGGAGCTGGTATGCTGGTACCTCACAGGTAGGCCCCCGAAATTTGATAGCTGTACTATAACAGCAACCTGCCCAACAGCGAGCGAGCTTCGGGTGGGTTCAGACTTTTGCAAATTCCAACAAAAATCAAAGGGGGGAAATTGTCTAAAAAATGAAACATCGAGATAAAAAAATTCTGAGTAGTGGTTATGATATATAGTATCCACGAGCAACTTATTGATGTCTGCTTAATTGACGCTAAGGTCGAAGGCTTACTCGTGGCGAGGCTTTATAATGTAAATAAGTTGTTTTAAGTGCTGTATCACTAACCTATTTCTGTCGCCAAATCCGACCGGGTTAATGACGGAGCGAGCTAATACAGGAGCAGGTACGTCGATATACTTCTGGTAATATCCGAAAGTTGGACCGCTCTACTAACAAAGCAACCTGACCAACGGATATCCCGTGTTCAGGTGGGTTCAAATCGACAAATTCCAACAAAAACCAAAAGTTGAAAATACTTCAAAATATCAAACACGGAGATACAATTTTGCTGATGAGCGGGTGTGATAGGGGGTATCAACGCCCAACTCTGGTACGATTTCTTAAGTTTCAGAGCAAAGGGATTACTAGTGGCGACGCTATATAGCGTAATACGTACTACATGCAGATGAACACAGCCTGCCATCGATATATGGCAAAACTCGAAATTCTCCAATATTCAAGTCAAATTCAAACAGCCTAATGAAGGGGCGAAATGCGCGAACAGGTACATCGGTATTCAATAGATACATCCTGTCGTGGTTTAAAGGCAATCCGTCTAACAGTGAGCTTGCATCGGTGTGGGTCGAGGCTTTTGGCAAATTCGAGTAAATCTCACAAAGGAAAACAAAAAATAGAGAAATCGTTAATCGAGATAGAACAAATTTGACGAGTGGATATGGTGGGTACTATTCACGCGCAAATTTGGTGAAATTTTATAATTTTGCAAATAGATGCGCAATGAGTTAATCAGGATTAAGTGCCCGATATTACATGCATTCACAAGTGACATAGGAAAATACCCCCGGATGACTGTATACACTAGGATATTTAATGCAGGGACAGGTATGTCGGTATACTGACAGAGCGCCCACAAATTTTGACCGCTCTGCTATAAAAGCAACATGCCCAACGGAGAGCTTGCTTAGGGATAGTTCAGACGTTTGACAAATTCCACCGAAACTCAATAAGGGGGTAAAAATCGCGTATCTAAATAAAACAAAATTGACGAAATTGCGGTAGTATTTATGTGCAACTTTAGGGCGATTTTCTAAGTTTTTCAGCCAACGAGTATATAATACTGCACGGCCGTAGCATTAATATTAATGGTATATCTTAAGACTTTCATGGCGTACACTGGTAGTATTTTGCTTTGTGCTGTGAGTGCTTCTTATAAATTAACAACCAGGGTCGTGGCGTATTGCATAATATTAGTATCATTACAACAATCATAACAAGGGTCTAAGGGCAGTAATCGCCATGACAGTTTTAACAAATAAATCATCATATATCATTAATAATATACACACAAGTCAAAATTCTGAACTTAAAATCCTTGTCTACGATCTTTTTCTTATTCATTTTATTTAATTATTTAATACATATTTTCCATATAATATAAAGATTGTGTTCATTACAAATTAAATATTCCATAGAAATATAAAATTTCTGGTATTTCAGAAATTTAAATCCTAGTTTTTTCTTATATTCTTTAAACCTTTCAGTGCCAAGTCAGATTTTTGTGTCAACCCTTATTTCCTTGATCATTTCTCAAATTTATTGATTATAATAATGTGATACATTGATGGAAAGAGATCTTAGAGCTCTTTCCATCAATGTACTACATTATTATAATCAATAAATTTGAAAAATGATCAAGGAAATATGGGTTGACACAAAAATCGGACTTATATGGTTAACATACTTATTTTGTAGGTTTAGTGCCAGGGAATCTTACGTTTTTCATGGGCATCAAAATTATTACTATGAATTCTTGGTCATAGTTTTGAGTTATAACATGCCCCTAAGGTTTTATCCAGTTTGTTTTTAAATTCGCTATAGCATGCTTAAGCAAAAACAAATTCAAATTTGTTATTTTTTTTATTCTTTTAGGGCGATTTTACAGACCGTAAATTAGGGCCGATGAGATCGGCCCCTGGCACTGAAAGGGTTAATGCATATGATTTATATCCCACTTTAAATAGATTTAAATTAGTTGTATCTTATCACCTCATATGAACTAAAATTGCAAGAGTATGAGAAAGTACATGGAGGCATATGGAAGGTTTAAACAATCTTTTAAAGGTGGATTATCTCTTTGTAAACATGTATTATATAATTATCGGGGTATAAAATATTACATCTGAGTCGACGACTCCTGTCCGGAAATGCTTCTATCGATTAATATTCATTTTATTTCGAATATTTTCTTGTCTAAAAAGGTGTGGTTGTTTAGCTAACGAACAATAGTTGTTACTGTTAACATAGACCAGACATTTTATTGCGTAATTTTGTCACAAATACACGTTAATTAGACCCATTATCGCTTATAACTATGGAATAAAACAATACAATCAATCTGGGACAGTTGACGCTCGCTACGTAGTCATAGGAACAGCCTAATGCTCTCTATCGCTATATGGTATCACCCGAATGGTGTGTTCTTAAAATAGACAAAATTTAATAAACGGGCCCAATAAAATATTCGAATAATATCAATATTAATTGAGAGAAGCCTTTCCGAACAGGGGTCTTCAGTTCATATTGATTATTGTATACCCACGCAACTATTTAAAATTTGTTATTTAAAGAGATAATCCATCTTTAATGAAAGATTTAAAGATCTATTTGACACCAAATTAATTTTCAGCTTACCAGGCTGAAGAAAACATACTAATTGTAATCACCATGAAATGAACATATCTGAAGGAGCTATGAAAGTATTGCCGACAAAATACAATCTCATTGGGGTCTGAAATGGTAACTATGGTTTATGATGGCAGTCAAAATGGCAGTAAATTTATAAAAAATATTGTTTCGTCCTTATTCGTTTATATGTTGTGGTTGATGCGTGAAGTTAACAAATCCACATTGGAATAACTACACTTGCTATTTATTTGGCATCAATCCATTTCAATCCCTAAACGTATTTATCTTGGTATAACAAGTGTGTCTAGCCATACTACAATGTGAATCCCAAACTGAGGGAGTTAAGCGCATTATTATTACGTACATAATTCAATCGCAATGGTTCTTGAAAATCTAAATTGTTTTCTTAAATTAACTAGCAGTTTTTGACTGGCCAATGTGGAGCGACCAGGACACAAGCTTTCCAAGTGTTGGAAATTTCCAACCTGACACCACCTAAGGTTGGAAAATTTCCAACTGATTGCCATTTCAGTCAAAAATTTTGACCAACAGTAGGAAAATATGCAAATATTGGTCCAAAATCAATAAATTCACCCCCCCCCCCAATAAATTGTTTGAAAATCAAACTACAAGAACAGTTTCAACCTACTGTTGGTGTGAACTATCCAACTAATGTTGTGTCAGGTATGACATTTCCAACTGTTGGAAATTTTGACCAAAGTTGCCCACCTCCAAACCCCCCTGCCGCCACATCACTGCACAAATGTCCTAAGTAGAGGATTTCACATTACCCTAACCTTGGCAACGCCGGGTAACCCTGCTAGTATTAACTAAAATTGCAGGAGTATATAAACGTATGTATTTGGAAGAGTTAAGAAATCTGTTAAGAAAAGATTTAAAGATCGACGGTCCTATTTGAAACCAACTTAATTAAAGTTTCCGAAGGTAATTTTCAGCTTCCCAGGCTGAAGGGAACATAACTGCAATCACATATGCTGCGGACACACGTACCGCCGTAGCGATGGCATAGATGACATCTTATTATGGTGGAGTTCCGTGACAATAATGGACGTCATAATTACTATGCCATAGCTAGCCATGTCGCCCGATATGGGATCTCGGTTGTTTTAAGCAGCAGCATTGATACATGCTTTAAACATTGTCGCTATAGCAAACGGTTAGTTCCTTCTCGAGTGTAAAAGTGAACATGTTTCGCATTCAGCTTCAATAACGCAACGTTTTACGAACACTGCTCTCGGCGGAGTGTGGCGGCCATGAATTCCATCCATCCTTGGTGCGAATCAGAATAGAAACAAAACGTTCTGATTTCGTTATTCACGTTGCCCAAAGCGAAGTACGCCAAGTAACATCGATATTCTATACTCTCTTGGTTCATCGTTCTCATTATTCTTCCCGTCTGGTCACCTGATCCGCGAGATGCTTTGACCCGAGCGCTAGTAACGAGAGCGTACTCGACGCTAATGTACAGTGACTCGATAACGTCAGACAATATCCGAAAGTCTACAAGACAGTCACCGACGGGCACCGACCTGATTGTAAAGTTGTCGTTATCGAGATGATAACGGAACGTGTTGATATGGCCGACTGCAAACGCTAGTAACTCTTTGGTAATATTATTCAACAGGCTGTCGATATTTTCCTCAAACTGGTTGCTGCTCACGCGGCTGTCGCCACGTGACTTAAGTGAGATACCACGTAATACTTGGTTAGCAACAATGTATGGTTTTAACTTGTTAATTAAATCATCAGTAAAAGATAACCATTTATTCATTAAGATTTCTGATTCCCTCAATTCTCTTCTGCCAGCATGTCGGCCCCTTTTATTTTTGATTGTCGATTTTATCATGAATAACTCTTCTAAAGTGTCCTTATTTGAATCCAAAATGGCAGATATAAATTCAACAAATTCGCCATATATAACAAGTGTATGTTGTCTAAAACAAATCCAAAGATCAACTCTCCTATTACATGAAGTAAGTATTTGTTTACATTTTTCTATATTGTCGCGTCTGATAACATGAGCTGGACACCTCATTATAACAGATACGGAGAGTCGTTGTTTCATGACATTATAAGATAAAATACCGGTTCCATACATGACCTCTATTGTTTCTACGATGTTCCTGATATTAGACACATAACCCGTCTGCGTCCAAGCCGGGTGTTGTTCAGAGAGTGACTGCTGTTTGCTTAAATAATCAAATATACTAGCAGCGAGAACCAGCTTTGTGCGTGGTATTATTCCCGTGCTATCAGCAGTGATGAGACACAACCCGAGAAGAGACCATATACGCCTGCGGATATATATCAGATCAGATTCCGAGACACCGCTCACCAAGTTCATTCCAGGAACAAAATAATGAGGCAGGAATCGGTCATGTAAATACTTATCAAGTCTCTTTAGTATATCCACCAATGGCAAGTGATTTTCCGAAAATCGAGCGTCAGTCTTCTCGAAATGCCAGAGAGCTGACGTTTTCATGTGGTAGGACGTCAACACTCCCCGACCAAAATCTATGGCGCGCCCGATTATCTTCAGCAGCCTCATAGTGGTTATCTGGTTAATTGACATTGTTCTCAAAACCACGACTTCTGCCTTAGCGAATGACAGACAGAAATCGTGCTGACGATCCGGGCGAAATGGAGCAGGTCGTGCCGCAAGATGAAATTCGCCGGTGCTAATTAGAGATATAATGTCGTCTGAAGGCCATGACCGGTCGCGTGTGGCAAATGAGCGAACTATCTGCGGTATACCGCCGATTATTAGTTGTGGAACCAAGTCGATGGATCTGTTTAGCCCCCCGATGTGTATACTACCGACCTTCGAGAATCCAGACTGTTTACCAAATTGCTTAATTTCTCCAAAGATGTCTTCACTCATGCTTCTGACAGGATCAGCCAGCATATATTTCCCGTCACCGAAGATGATTCTTGGTATGCGATCTGCTAACCCCTCAGTAGATACCCTGACATAGCATGGGATTTCGTCCCGGTATCTCAAACTGGATTCATCTATTGTTATGTTTCTAGGTTCGATCAGTATATCACCATCACTTCCTTCCATATCCAAGCCGCTCGCCATGCTCCCTACTAATGTCGACTTATAACGATCAGACGACCGACGTGCTATATCTCTACTGAGATGAGTTTGAAGTAGAATCCGGTTATAACGTGGAGATAAATCCGGTGAGTCCTCACTGTATCGACTTCGTGAATTGGACGCCATAATTAAAATATGGATATCGTATCCTGACGCACCCTCAGTGTGTCGATTTCAAGACGATGTTGTCATTATTAATACACCAAGACAAGCGACCCAGCTTTAATCTTCACAGCTCGTTTGTATTTCAAATATATTAAACATTCATACTGTTCTCTGATTCTCAGTCCAGAAAAGTAATTACTGAAGTATCGAACAAGAGTAGTTCGGATATATTCTAGAGACGACTCCTCAATAAGCACCATATTGATTTTTGGACAACGAAGCCATAAGTTTTAAGCCAACAAATCGGGTTCCAGTATTCAGCTACGATTTCTGAATTTATTTTTCTATTTCACACAGAAAATCGACGTTAACAAACGTCGTTTCCTAAATCGTGTCACACATGATTCTCAACGAAAGGTCAGCCGGCTTGTTTTTATCATTGCTTCTGTCATACACCCGGAGTACAGCTATATGTTCTCACTGAGTGAAACCTGTCCATCAGCGAGTATAGTATACTTGAATTAAACTCCCTCTTGTATTTTAATTCACAGACAATATGATGTGTCGTTATGATGATGTAATACGTAGTGCCCAGCTGTGGATGTTAAACCTCAAGGAATCAGGTACAAGTTCCATTGGTAACTCTCCGTGTCTTGTTCACATTATGCACGTATGTAATAGCTGGTAACTAGCTCCCGCCCAGACTGCAGATCACAGCATGTCGTACTGGGGTTGTTGATATGGGAATCAGAAACTATGATCAAGTGGGAAATAACATGACGTCTTTCTGAAATAAAAAATAAATCAAAGATACCGCAGTGAATATTTAGTACCAACTCTTGTTCTGAGAATTGCAACCTTCTGTCTGGTTTTGAGAACGATTGATGTATATGTGGAACAGCTAATGTGGGAGTCAACAAATATAGCATAAACCCGTGTTATAACGCCGAGTATACATTGTTTCAAGATTCATAACCCGGACACATCGTTAGGCCTAGACGCACGTGCTGCCCAAAAGTATTGATATTCAAGTGATATTTTCTCAAAATCGTGTCTGTATGGTACATGCGATTAACGACACAGTTTAAGAGTCATTCACACTTTAAAAGCACTCACAACTTTGCAACAGGAAACAGAAAAAAATACATAATATTACGCATAACTATGCCTGTGTTTGTGGAGCATTTGAATATACTCGCTTCCAAACTAACTAAATTTAAATGTCAGCGATGTCGAGAGTGATTTAATGTACGTAAACAGGTGACGTGCAACTCAGTCAAATACATGTGGCCAGTGCAACTCAGCCAAATACATGTGGCCAGTGCAACTCAGTCAAATACATGTGGCCAGTGCAACTCAGTCAAATACATGTGGCCAGTGCAACTCAGCCAAATACATGTGGCCAGTGCAACTCAGTCAAATACATGTGTCCAGTGCAACTCAGACAAATACATGTGGCCAGTGCAACTCAACCAACGGCATGTAAACTGAGCTCAACTACATACACGTCGTCGAGAGACGAAAAGAAAAAGAATAGAATAGTCTCAGTTATATCCGTAACTCAGTATTTTTAAACAAATGAACAGCCGCTGGTGTAGTATACGGCAAATATGTATTGCGATATTCATACACTCATATTTAAATTTTTTAAATCATATTGTCGATTCAAATAGAAGGACGTAACATGGTTAATGATCCGAGGCAGCCACATCTGAGAACATAATCACATGACAATGATGGTGCCCATTGAATAATAACAGAGCAATCGCGTATACACGTATACGTCGATATTTTGTATGTTCTTTCATATTTCATCCGGTATCCGGCCATAATCATCTATAGCATAGCTATTAATTAGAGGATTTTAAAAATGTTTGGTATGTTATTGTATGACATGTGAGACAGCCGCATAAAGTAAATCGTCCCCACACCAACTGTCTTAACATAGTAATGGCTCTTGTTTCTATAGACATTTATGGAGCTTCTTATCTTTGTCGCTTCTCACCTCTATCGTCATTGTTTTCCATTTGTATATATATGTGTATTGTTTTGAGGGACTCAGATATGAGATAATATATGGTACTTCATTGTGAGTAGGAAACTAATGACAAAACTAATATAATAATATGAACATACGCTAGCGCAACAACGAGGGTAGCTGTGGCATTTAATTTTATTTTTATCAAAATTAGTTTATAGATTCCGTGGTATTCAGACGGAAAGAGAAAGAAGAATAGTATAGTCTCAGTTATATCCGTGACTCAGTAATTATAAACAAATGGAGAGCGGCTGGCGTAGTATACGGAAATATGTATTGCGATTTTCATACACTCATACTTTATTCATTCGAATTTAAAATTTAAAAATCATAGTGTCGCTTCCGGTTTGACATTTGCGTAGAAAGTGCGCGCGGAAAACGTGGGCTCAAAAAAGATGAAAAACATAAAAATATAAGGAGTCTAATGTTCTAAAACAAGATTCAAATTGCTCGAAACAAACCTTTTCATCTGAGGAAGAAGATTTATCGTAGAAAATGTATTTTAAAACAACATAAACGAGGCAAAACTAAAGTAACACGAAAATAGGGAAGCCGACGGAAAGCCCAGCGATGTCGGTATCGAAGCCGATCCCAACAAGAAGCAAAAAAACGGAAAATATTGACAAAATGTATCAATGCAGCTCGTTTGAGGACATTCCGAAATGTTTCCAAATACTCCACAAGTCACTGAACGGCAAAATGGATGAAATGGAGTCAAAAATAGAAAAATTGACACTAAAAGTTCAAGATGTGGAAATATCGGCAAGTGAGTCAGAAAAACACATTAAAGATATAAAAGCAGACAAATTACCTGACATGGAAAAGAGGATAGAAGAGTTAACACTCTGGAATCAGAAGTAGACACAAAAATGACTGCAATGGACAAACTTCAAAAAAGTTCCGAAAACATGGAAGAAAATTCGGCATAGCAGTTAATTTGCCTTCAAATATAGCCAAACTTCGAGCTCAATTGATTCAAAAGAAAAAGGAGATGAGTGTCGACGACAGGAAGCGACACAGGTTGATCTACCCCAAGAAAGAGCTTTTCATTAAATTAAAAAGAAAAGAACAATAAGAACTATCGGTACACAAAAATAAAAGTACCAAACAAAGATATAAATAGTATTCGCCAAGGAAGCAGAACATCACTTTCACTGATGATAAAACCTTGCAAACAAACTTTATATTATAAATATCTAGATAAGAGATACAAATATAATGAGGGGGACATTTTTGTGTTAATTTATTCTACTTATATATATGTGTGTGTAATTGAGAATTGAAAAATTATAATGGTTAAATATAAGATCCGACGGTGTGTTGGTTGTGGCTGCCTTGTTCCCTCAAGACTTTCCAAAAAATGGTTGCCTGTACCGATACCTCTACAAGCGTACAATGAATACATGCAGTGAATGGATCCAAACACCAATTGAGCAGAAATACGATTATGCAATTTTACATCATAAATGTCTGCATAAGCATACACATTTTTAAGCTATGCAAGTCAATATACTTTTATACAAGGAAAACACCAATGAAAATTAAAAACCTTTAACTGAAACACTCCAGTTAGAGTTAATTAATATGAACTAATTGTGGATATTGAACAAATAGTCTTTCCAATGATTACTGAAGTGCTACATTTAACATCCACTGAAATTTACCCCGAGGTTATAACAAAGAAAATTTATTTTTCTTTATACCGGGCTAAGCCACCCCAAACAGGCCTTAATGCAACAGCATGTATATGTTATATCATAATTCATGGTGATCATGATACATGGCAGCTAGAGTAAGTGTAAGAACATTAAAGTCCAGTCAACATACTAGTAGTATTACTTTAGCCTATACAATATATATGGCAACAAATATAAAAGCTAACGTGAGTAAGAATTTTATCTTATACACAGGTAAATGTATGGAAACAAATATAAGGGTAATTACAGGCATGTAATGTAATCTTCAGCCTATATACATGTATGGTAATGCAATGTTCTTAAAAAGACAAATTAGTCAGATGAGAGATAGATTAGTCAGAGCTACATTGCCTACATTTTATTCCATACCTATATACATTGGAATAAGTATAATAGTAGTTGGAAAACGTGATACATTGCAGCTAAGGGTCTGTAAGATTCTAATTGTTTACTCAATGGTATAACCTTAACCTATTGTTTGTGCCAAGGCCAGTCAAAAAGGGTGAGAATTTAAAAAAGAAATACATATTAAATTCAACTTAGATCCAAATAAATAATTGGCGACTGGATAAAAACTTGCCTGATCGATATAAAAGATTTCAATTTTGAAATGTTTATCTAATGCTGCCCCAGCATGGTTCCCAACATGAAGGGGTTAACCAAACAGTAGTGGGGAGAATTGAGAAGTACTCAATGATTCTTATTATTTGATTTTGTTATTTGTATGACTATGACATATGTATATGTACACACACATTAAATGGGCATATGGATGCATACATGTATGCATGATTGGCAAAGATCATGTATGCATGGGGCATCAAATGTCCATGAACTATTTATTCACAAAATATGCAGTGTTTCCAGACTGTGGTGGACAGTGTCGACACTTGGTATAAATTTACAATACTGACGTAAACAATCTTGAAAAGCTACCAATTATAGTTACGCATCCCCCGTGTGTGGACACTGTCCGCCGCGTTCAGGACAACTATAGGTTATTTGTTCCCTTTTTTATCTCAAGAGTTACATGTTCAAAAAGTTTAATATAAATTAACAGCTTTCCATGAAAAGCATCCGAGCTCATAACATCTCACTGGACGAATTTGGTAATATGTGTGAAGATAACACCAACACCAAGTTCAGAAAAAACCATCACAAATTTGGGAGGGGGGTTTTGAAAACTAAAAATACAATTTGTTATTTACTCATTTTAGCCCAAACGAATGTAAGATATATAAATGTCCATTACGATAGGAGCGGTGAACTGCAGAGGGTTGGCCTCAGATGCTATTAAACGCAGAGACCGTTTTCGTTGTTCCGTCGAAAGTACGACATCAGTAACTTTATTGACACACACTCCATACTGAAAAATGAACGCCTTTGGAGAAATGAATGGGGAAATAACATGAAATTTGCATCATTCAGCAGTAACAGTAGAGGTATAGCAATTGGATTCCTTTGAATACTCTATTCACTATTAATATAGCGACCCACAAGGAAACTTCTTAATACTAGATATAACTATACAAAAACAGAGATTTTCATTAATCACAGTATATGGCCCAAACAAAGAAGACCCTAAGTTTTTTTTACTCAGAAACTTATCAACCATATGGGTAGGTGATTGGAATGTAGTAATGGACTACAATTCTGACACATACAAATATATTGGACAAAACAATAAAAAAAAACCAAGAGGAAATTAAAGCTAAAATGGCAGAATTTAATTTAATTGATATATGGAGAAAAAGAAATCCAAACTGTAACAGATACTCATGGTATGGACCTAATAAAGAATGCAGCAGACTAGATTATTTTTTAATATCGGAGGACCTTGAACCATACATATCAGCAGCAGATGGCAACACAACACAAATCAGACCATGCCCCAATAAATCTAGAATTATCATTTAATAAACAAAAAAGAGGCCCTGAAACATGGAAATTTAACAATTCTTTACTGAAAGATACAACTTATGTAAATGAAACTAAATAAGAAATTATTAAAATAGTGGAACAATATGCAGTTCCCAATTCAAATCCAAAGAAATACACAATAGACAATCAGATGCTTTGGGAAATGATAACACTGGGCGTTAGAAGAAAAACAATTGCCTTTTGCTCCAAAAAAAAAAGAAAGTTCAAAACACAAAGGAAATAGATTTAGAAAATCAATTACTTAAAAATCAAAAACAATTTGATGAAACAAAAGAGGACAAATCTAAAACTGAGATGATGAAACTGGAAAATGAACTCTAAACCCTTAGACAAAATAAAACACAAGGATTACTAATAAGGGCAAAAGCCAAGTCGAACGTGATAGGCGAAAAGAACACTAAGTACTTCGTCTATCTTGAATAAAGAAATTATACGGAAAAGATAATACCAAAAATTACTAGAGAAGATGGAAGTGAAACATCAGAGCTAAATAAAATTTTAGAAGAGCAAAACAAATTCTATGAAAAACTATATGCAAAGGACAGTAACCTGAATGTGGAATCTTCAGAATATTAAGACCCACAAAATGCATTTATTACACAAAAAACTTTGGAAGAAACTGAAAATTGTGAAGGACAAATTACAGTACAATAACGTTTAGGAGCCATAAAAGGAATACAAAATGAAAAATCACCAGGCCTCGATGGTTATACAGCTGAGTTCTATATATTCTTTTGGCACGACATAGCACAATATTTACTAAACGCCATCAATTAATCCTTCAAGAAAGGGAAAATGTCAATTACACAATGCCAAGGTCTAATAACATGTCTTCCCAAACCAGGAAAAAGATAAAGCTTTTATTAAAAAAAATCTACGCCAAATTACACTACTCAACACTGATTACAAATTAGTGGCTAGTGTGATAGCTAATAGATTTAAAACTCACGTTAGTACCATAATCAGCGACACACAAAAAGGTTTCGTTAAATGTCGATGTATAGGTGAATGCACTCGTCTTTCATATGACTTAATATTATAATGCGAAAAACAGAACATCCCTGGACTAATGTTACTGCTGGATTATGAAAAGGCCTTTGATTCAATAGATTGGACTTACATTCAGAAAGTACCGAAGATTTTTGGCTTTGGAAATGATTTATGTAGATGGGTTTCAACCCTATACAATGGTGCAAATAGTTATGTTATTAATAATGGACATCTTACACAAAATGTTGATATTTGTCGTGGTGTCCGACAGGGTGCAAGTTGTCACTTTACCTTTTTATTCTTAGTATCGAACCTTTCTCAGCAGCACTAAAAAATGATAATGATATCTCAGGTATAACGATAAACAACCATGAATATAAAATTAGCCAATATGCAGACGATTCTACAATATTTCTTGATGGCAGCGAACAGTCACTAACTAAAACTATAGATTTAATAAGATCATTCTCAGAGATTTCGGGATTGATAGCAAATTTCCTTAAAACTGAAGCAATGTGGATTGGTGCTAAAAAGGTTCTCCTGACCAACTTGATACTGATACCGATCTGAGATGGAACCATGAAGGCAAATTTAAAACATTAGGTATCATTTTCAATATGAAGACCAAACTTGATAGAGGGAAACTGGATTGAAAAAAGGAAAAATATAGAAACTATTCTAAAACATTGGGCATTAAGGACACTGTCTTACATTGGAAAAGCTACAGTAATTAAAATGCTTATTCTCCCGTTAATTCAGATTAATTATACAAACTTTAACAGTACTGCCTGATCCACCAAAGAATTGGACTAATGAAATGCAAAAATCAATATTTAAATTTTTCTGGAATGAAAAAAGAGATAGAACTAAAAGGGATACACTGGTACAAAAAATTGAACTAGGTGGACTCAAGATCTCAGACATATGTTGTTATTCAAAGTCACTGAAAGTAACCTGGTTTAAAAAAATACTTGATCCTGTCAACTGTTCAGAATGGAAAGAAATATGGAAGCAACTTATTATTGCATTTAAACATAACTAGTATAATGATAATCAGAGAATTGCTAAAGATCTCAATCCCTTTTGGAAAGATGCTTTTAACGCATATTCACTATTAACATCAGAGCCCTCATCAGTAGAGGAATACAAATCCCAACCAATATTCCACAACATATACATATTAAGACAACATAAACCTCTGTCATTCAAAACATGGATCGATACACAAATCCTATTTATTAATGAAAGAAGATGGCACTTTCGTGAAATCTGATGAAATATTTGAAAAATATGGATGTAGTACAGACTATCTGACCATGCACATCGTTATAAGCTCAATCCCTTCCAAATGGAGAATAGAAATAAAAGCCTCAGGTAGCAAAATTGAAACCATGGAAAATAATAGTCTCATGAAACAAATAATCCAAAAAGAGTAACTGAATAAATTCCTGTACCATGAATTTCTATCACAGCTGATTCCAAATAAACCATGTGCCCAAGTAGGTTGGTGCAATATACTAAAAAATAGCCTTTCAACCCAACAATGGCAAGACATCTATAAGAGACCCTTTAAAACTACAAAAAACCCAAAGTTACTGGCCTTTCAATATCAAATAAATCACAATTCGCTAGTTACAAATCATTATTTAGAAAAAAGTTAAATCCTAAATTCCAATCTCTGTACCTTCTGTAAACAGGACAGTGAGACCACAAGTACATCTTAGCTACCTGTCCGTTGGTGGAAAACTTGTGGATAAATATGAAATCCATCATAGCACTGGAATGCCAGTTAAATATCCCAACTAAGCCAGAAGAGATAATGTTCGGCAAAGATAAAACAAACCACACCCTCTCTATCAATAACTTGATACTATTGACTAAATGGTATATTTACATAACCAGATGTGATAAAGGCAAACTAAATACAAAACCAGCAATCCAATTTATACAAAAAGAGTACAAAATGGAGAAATTATCTTGCACATGGAATTCTTCTATAAATAATAACTTTGATTATAAGAGGGACAGTGTCCAAAAATTATTACATTGCCTTCCAAAAACCGGTAATCAGTATAGAATTTCCCTATGAAAATAATAACCCAAAAAAATGTGTTTGATATACAACCTCTGCAGTTTTCACCTAAAAGTTCTTGCAAAAACAAAACCAGCTTTCATTGTACAATGAACAATAAATATAATTAAATAACATGTCCATTCATTCTTCCAGCTTCTGTCCCAATCTCCCCATGTGAACTAATTAACACTGGGGGCATGGGACAGATTGTGGACTATATGAAGGGAGAGCTGGCTCATAAAAAGATCTTAGCCCCAATATATAAGACACATTTCTCATGAGGGCAGATAATTGATAGATAAATATCAACATAGATATTTTACAAAAATGCTCTTTTTTATTTCAGGGAATTCATATGTAACTATACAAATTGTAATAAAACATTGAATAAATTATATTAAAAAAAAATCATATTGTCGATTCAAATAGAATGACGTAACATGGTGAATTATACGTTGCAGCCACATCTGAAAACATAATCACATGCCAATGGTGGTGCCCGTTGAACAAGAACAGAGCAATCGCTTATACACGTATACGTCTATTTGTATTATTAGTTCACTCATATTTGTCGCCATTCTTTCATATTTCATCCGGTATTCGGCGTTAATCATCTATAGCATAGCTGTTAATTAGTGGATTTTGAAAATGTTTGGTATGTTATTGTATGGCATGTGAGACAGCCGCATAAAGTAAATCGTCACCATACCAACTGTCTTATCAGGGTACGGGCTCTTGTTTCTATGGACATATCAATTATGGAGCTTCTGATCGTTGTCGCTTCTGACTTCTATCGTCATTTTTTTTCCATTTGTATCTGTTTATTGTTGTGGGGGACTCATCTATGCGGTAAATAAAGTGGGCTTCATTTTGAGTCGGGAAATAATTACAATACTATTAGAATACCAGAAATATGTGTGAACATGACGCACAAAGTCTGTTTGTTGTTTTCAAATTTAGTACAACCGGTCATTTTGACACAACGTTGAAGAAACATCAACATGGTGGAAATTATAACCCAATTTACTAATCGTGTATGGTATTAAAAGTATTTAACGTTTCAATGTTTTCGTGTACAAATAACATCAGATTATGTAAAATAGAACTGTTTTCCAACAGTGCACTTTATATAATTATCCACGATACATCGTATCTTAAGATCACGAGCGGGAACATAATTGTTATTGATTCAATAAATTACATAATTATTTTCATTTAGTTAATTATCGCCACCCAAATAATGTTTTATATTTGAATATTTTCATTCCATGCCTATTGATCAATGGACAATTGGGTGAGATGACTTCAATATAATATGGGTCCCGACTGACACCATGGTGTATTTCCACACTGTTAGAAAAATACTGTCGGTTTGACAGTTTCGGACCGTCATAATCGACGGTCCCATATCGTTTCATCAGTGTTTCGGTGTTTTACCGTTATTTTATGTGCCCATGAAAATTGTCTAAGTTAAAATGTTCGTGATTCAAAGTTCATATTTATCGGCGACCAAATTATATACAGTATGACTGAATCTGCATCTGTTGATATTGAATATGTATTATTAATTGTTTGTGTTAAATACAATGATCCGGCATTCATTTTGTGTTATGCGGGTCCGTCTTATCTTGAGTACGAATTAAGATAAGTTCTATGCTTTAGCACTCGCCTATTTTATATCGATCTCCATTTTGTGTCATTGATCGCAGTCGCTTTACAAACTATTGTTGTTTTTGGGTAAAATGTTACCTTTTCTGGTGTGGACAGTTGTTAAGACGGTCTTATATCAGTTCCTTTGTTAACCAGACATATTTCAATTCTGCGAAACCGACTTAATCATTGACATGTTCCACTAAATTGTGACAACTGGGCCGTATACGATTTGGAGTAGAAATTCATGGCATGATCTGAGGTCGGCTGTAACCTGACATCTTTGGACTGATGTTGAAATAGACAGTGCTGTGATTATCAAAACACTGGCACATTTACTGACACAAGAGGATACAGGTACAATTAACACGGGCTTCGATTTCAACCAATAGTGACAATAATAACAACACCGAGCAGCTATTACTATTATAATGTTGACAAGGACCTGTTGTTCAATCCAGTTGACAGTGTTCTGATTGTTTCAAGGCACATACATGTACATTTACAAGAGACGATATACATGTACTGTACGCACCAGTTTAATTCACAAGAGCTTCAATGTCAACAACAACACCGTAAACAATGAACTGACACCGCGCAGTGACGGATTATCACATATCTACAATTCCACCTTACAAGTACAACCTTACAATTATACGGACAAATTCATCCCGTGTTCATCAATTTTCATTGAAACGTGTGGATATGAGACATTGTCATCATTCGCCATGTTATCGTCAATTTATTAAGACAATTTACCGGAAGTGCACTATTGGTTGGATGTTCTTATCAACTATCTTTGGCTGACTCGCTGATATTGATACCAAGTGTCGTGATACCAGTATACATTTGATGCATCGAAAAATGTGCGACTACAGGAGAACATTGTCGCCAAGTCATTGCGCACGGTTATTATGGGATCTGCTGTTGTCTTGATGGGTTCAATCCCAACTAGCTGTTATTGATATAAAGTACCAGTCAAAAGAAGTGGTATATTGAGTGCGCTGTTTTCGCGCCCAATATCGCAAAAATATTGCAAGTGGAAACGCTTATAAGCGTGTCGCTTGTGATATTATTGCAATATTGCAACATCTTGCGCTCAAAATTGTGACATTTAAATCAAAGAATTGCTTCTTCTATATTGCTTATTGTATAAATAGAGACAATGTTTTACATTTGCATATAATTATAGTTGTAAATGCTATATGTACACTATATGCACAGTATTTATCTAAAATAAATATAACACTATCGGGTCTGTATGATATTTAGCGTGCTTAGTATCGCAATATTTTGCGTTCATTATCACAATAATAAACGCGACAGATGTTTTGTATTGTGATATAATCACACCTTTTTTTTAAATTAAGCGCCATCAATATCGCAAGAAATGTGCGCCTAAAGATACCACTTCTTCTGACTGGTACTGTATTGTCGTGATGTACGGATTCACCTGTTAAAACAAAAACTGTGTTTACAAGTGACTGGACAATTTCACGCCTTACATGTTACCAAAACATATGCCAGTAAGATGTTTTACTTTTGCATGTACATAAATTTTAGTTTTAACTGAAACATGTAGCTTTGTTTTGTTATGTCTTAAAAGGACATGCCTGTTCATGTTTTAGATTGGTCGAATTTATTATTACTCGTAACTGAATAGTGATGGGTTTCATTGGGTTGGCTTATCGGCTATTACTAGTATCGTTTTTGTTTACAGCCATATGTATACAGTAGTTAGGGAAAGGCGAACGCATTACATTTGCGCGGCCTTTTTCCGGATTAAATTCCACGAGGCAGATAACAAGTTTGATCCTCTGCAAACTGCATAGTTTCATTAGTATCGTCTATCACTTTATATGCATTGAGGATTTCCATTTCATCAAAACTATGATCGTAATATAAGAACTAAGATGTATTTTTCAGTTACGAAAAATACTAGTTTCGACCATTAAAAAACATATGAATCGTAATGCCTACCGGGAAATCATATTGTCACCATGGGATCCTGGCTAATTATACGGTAAATTAGCAAATTTTGAGCAAAAAGTTGGTGTTGACCCATGAAAAATACCATTGGTCTGACCATTATTAGTTACGGTCTTGATATTAATTAAACGGTGTTGAACCGTAAAAAATACAACAGTCTGACAGTTACCGGTTACAGTCTGTCAGTTACTTAAACGGTTTTATACCGTGGAACATGCTACAACCTGACCGTATGTTTAACGGTCAAAGGTTGGCAGCGATTTGCGCGGTCTCAGGCCGTTAAAGCGACGGGCTTGTTTCTAACATTGTAGACCTGTGCAATGCTATTCCAGTTGCATAATGCACAGATACAATGTGATCCATGGGCATGGCGGCATAATGTACAAATATAATGTGATCCATGGGCATGGCGGCATAATAAACACATATAATGTGATACATGGGCATGGCGGCATAATATACACATATAATGTGATCCATGGGCATAGTGGCGTAACATAATGTACACATATACATGTAATGTGATCCATGGGCATGGCGGCATAATGTATATATAATGTTATCCATAAGCATGGCGGCATAATGTACAAATATAATGTGATCCATGTGCATGGCGGCATAATAAACACATATAATGTGATACATGGGCATGGCGGCATAATATACACATATAATGTGATCCATGGGCATAGTTGCGTAACATAATGTACACATATACATGTAATGTGATCCATGGGCGTGGCGCATAATGTATATATAATGTGATCCATGAGCATGGCGGCATGATATAGACATATAATGTGATACATGGGCATGGCGGCATAATATACACATATAATGTGATACATGGGCATGGCGGCATAATATACACATATAATGTGATCCATGGGCATAGTGGCGTAACATAATGTACGCATATAATTTGATCCGCGGGCATAGTGGCGTAACTATTGAGGTTTGGATAAAACACGTCAGTTATACCATATCGCTCGCTAATCACCAATCAGGCTTTCCGTGTTTTGTGAGTCAACGTGAATCACTCTCCAAAAACAAATATTGACGGTGTTGAGTGTTTTGCTTATCGTACGCGCTTTACGTACTGTTATCATGTACATCCCTCATCACCCACAAGAGGGCCTCAATAAATTAATAAAAATAATGTTATCAGGCACCACCCTCATCACCCAAAAGAAGGCCTCAATAAATAAATAAAATTACTGTTATCAGGTAAATCCCTCATTGATCACTTCGAATTTCGACTATTGCATTTTTCATAACAAAATCTTATATCGTAGCATTTGGAATAATAAAACATGCATAAGATATGACGAAAATGTGCACAATTGAAGACGTTGACCTGCACACGGTGTACGAGTTGGAGGACAAAGTTAGTGACTTACTGTACGGTTAAGCATACGTTTGCGAATGATGTACTTTGTGATAAAACACACACAGTGGGAGAACGGTTTACGAAATTACATGTATGTTTATGAATGTCCAGTCGCGATTCCATTAACAGACATAAAACAAAGTTTTATAATATACAAGAAGAAATTACATTTATATCGATAAAACAATCCGGTAAAGCTCGATACATGATAAATAAAATTAGCCCTTGGCAGACAGCAAATCCACGCCACTTTACGCGGCTCGTATGAGAGGCAATTGCATATGGATTTTGTCGTCAACACAATACCACGCGGTACAACTTTGTTCCAACATAAACGTCGATGAACGCAAACATGATAATAATATTTGTTTGTGCTGTACATAGCATAGAATATATATACGTAATAGAGCAGGACAGCTGCTATATTCACCAAGGAATGTATTACGTGGGGTTCACGATTAATATGCAGCTGTTGGTTTACGTTGTGTGGTGTGCAAGAAGCGAACTATTTCTCTGATAGAGGTCCCCGTGGGAGCTCGTTGAGCATAAATTGTGAGACATGACCATTCTAGATTAAGAATATCAGCTTGTGGTATAGATATGTTATAAACATGGTATAAAGTGCCCAATTCGGAGAAATAGAAAGTCGAGGTAGAACAAAGGAGCTATGATTTAAACGTTGTCCGATATATGTATAGTTACCTATCGACAGGGACGTGACGACAAATGGGTTAGGGGTAAAAAATATCAAACATTGGAAATGTCTTGAAAGCAAGCGATCTAGTTATAGGCACGTATATGCGGTATACTTGTAGGCTATTCAATTGGGTGTGGGTAATTTTATGCAAGAGTTGTGTGTAATTGAAGATTATGCTTTTGTATGACCAAATTTCTATTGTACCAATATCAATATACGCGCTCAGATAAAAAAGTCCATTCAGTACCGATATTAGACTCATGCCATTAATAGCTTAAATATGTCGTCGCTTGTGCACCATTCTACGATAAACATATCATACTCCATGTGGTAGTGGCAGTGAACACGCGGACTATGCCTACAATTATATCAAACTGTTCCACATTTCATTGACACCGATTATAGATATTTTGGAATGAAACTGAGTATTTTGAATGAACTATGAATAATATATACATGCCTGAAGTGAATAAACATACATTCTCAATCATCTACTTTCAACCATGTATGAATCTCAAATTAAAGCAATAACTGCTTCATAATCATTGAACGTTTTGGGTTAATACACGGGGAGACAGCAACACTATTTCATAAAATGTGCCCCATGATGGTTATAAATACACACCACCATACATCACACATGTACAGCACATACATGGGCTGTCACACTATCGCATATTCATCAACGTCAAATATCATACAAAATATACCCATACTGTCATACAGTGGTTAACTGTGGGAAGCCATATAAAAAATCGAACTAAATTACTATACATGCATATTGTCCTATATCTATAAGTTCCAAATACATAAACACGATATACGTTTTGAACTTTGTATCGATTAAATGTGTGCAGCACATGTTTCATATTAGGAACAAAATAAATCAGCATGTGTCCCTATCCACTCTGCCCCATACCGATGGTACCCCATGTGCTCGAAAGTGATCTCCTGCACAATGACAGGGAATCATTATACAGGCAGTATAATAGTGCCTCTAAACCATCGCGTATTATCAATAGCCTTGTTATACAATTCGGCGGTTTATTGTAAGAAATGTTTTGATGTGATAAAAAGATACTTTACAAAACATGCTTTGTGGTGTAATTGCTTTGTGTTCTGTCGTCCCGAATTTGTGGTGGAAATTTGCTTGTGGCATTCATGTACACACATACAGATGCCATCATATCGGGATATCATCCAACCAGATTATAAATAAGTTAATAATCCACTGTCCCCATGAACAACCGTGCCCCACCCTCCCCTAATATATGAGGTATGATGTTATGTCATGCAGTTAAAACACATAACTCAAGATGATGACGCAAATGAAGCTTCCTCTCATATTGAGTCAAGACAAAGAAGCTACATGCTGGTGGGTCCAGGTTACATAAAGCTACATAAATTATGGTGGGTCCAGGTTACATAAAAGCTACATATGATGGGTCCAGGTTATATAAAAGCTACATATGATGGGTCCAGGTTTCATAAAAAGCTATATGCTGGTGGGTTCAGGTTACATAAAAGCTACATACATGTATGATGGGTCCAGGTTACATAAAAGCTACATATGATGGGTCCAGGTTACATAAAAGCTACATGCTGGTGGGTTCAGGTTGGATACAAACTATATGTCGGTGGTCCAGGTTGGATAGCTACATGCTGGTGGGTCCAGATTGGATCAAAGCTACATGCTGGTGGGTCCAGATTGGATCAAAGCTACATGCTGGTGGGTCCAGATTGGATCAAAGCTACATGCTGGTGGGTCCAGATTGGATCAAAGCTACATGCTGGTGGGTCCAGATTGGATCAAAGCTACATGCTGGTGGGTTCAGGTTGGATACAAACTATATGTCGGTGGTCCAGGTTGGATAGCTACATGCTGGTGGGTCCAGATTGGATCAAAGCTACATGCTGGTGGGTCCAGGTTGGACAGCTACATGTTGGTGGGTCCATGCTACATGCGGGTGGATACAGGTATGATACAAGCTACATGTTGGTTGGTCCAGATTGGATAGCTACATGTTAGTGGGTCCAGGTTTGATAAAAGCTACATGCTGGTGGGCCCAGGTTGGATAGCTACATGTTGGTGGGTCCATGCGACATGCTGGTGGGTACAGGTATGATACAAGCTACATGTTGGTTGGTCCAGATTGGATAGCTACATGTTAGTGAGTCCAGGTTTGATAAAAGCTACATGCTGGTGGGCCCAGGTTGGATAGTTGTGTTAAACTACTAATTATTTTAGCAGTGATTGGTACCTAATCACAAACAAAAACATATTATCAACCTCTCAAATGTATTAAAATCCCATTTTATGTGTGTCTCCTCTGAATAATTGCAAAAAACGCGCGTCTGTCCCTTAACCCTTTATTAATACTAAATGCTCATTGACGGTTAATTATCCCTTAAGAAATGTTCGGACAAAAAATTGAACAAAATCTCTCTCTCTCTCTCTACTCCATCTCAACATCCACCTCCCCTCCCTCTCTCTCTCCTTCCCTCTATCTCCCCCTCTCCCTTTCTCTCCCCCTCTCCCTTTCACTCTACCTCTCCCTCCATCCCTCCCTCCCTCCCCCTCTCTCTCTCTCTCTCTCTCGTATGCATATTTTCATGAAAACGCATCCAGTGAATATTATAGTCCATTCCAATGTATACTATTATAACTGAGTGTGAACATCCATTCAGTATATAATTGGTTGAGTAATTATGCGACACGAAAAGGTGACACTACATAGTTTATGCATGGGTGGGTGCATAAATACATGTGAGAGGGCGTCAGTTCAATGTAAAAATAACTAAAATGGGAACGGTTGAGATGATCAAATATACACAATGTATATAGGCCTGGGTTTAGAACATACTAAGTTTTAAGATTTTGATACAAAACTATCATTTAAATGGGGGTATGAAGAGTTATGTTCCATGATTTTATGCCAGAAAAATGAAACTTTGATGCAAAAAATAAGCGATGATCGGACCCACGGGACAAATAAAATAATGTTTTGAAGAATAACGCTTATGTTGTCTGGAAACACACTGCTTCCTCACATTAATATCAAAGCAGTTCAACTCACCACTGAGATTTCGATAAAAAAAACTGTTTCTCTACGCAGATGACAAATTTTAGGTGCTAAAAGTCACGCCGGGGCCTGGACCACTGTTTTTTTTCTTCTCAGAAATAGCTACTACTTGATACTGGTGGAGTCATGGTCACGTGAGACAATATTTTCCAAACTCAAAGACATCAATCGCTTCTACTTGATACTGGTGGAGTCAAGGTCATCTGGAACAATATTTTCCAAACTCAAAGCCATCCTCTAAAAATCCCCAATACATACCTAACCTTCTTCAATACACATGCCCCATCCATGGTTCCAGAAAATACTGGTACTCTATTCTAAAAATAAAATACCCCTATATGAATACCGATCATGCGAAACTTTGGAGTGTGACCAACCCCAGTTACCGGTATCAATCTGTTTTGATCCAGGAACTGAAGTGGGATGTAACTTCAAATCGCTTCATTTTGGCATTGTTGTTATATAATTGCACCCATTCCATGTTCCTTAGTATCTTTACCTTAGCCTAGAACGATCAAATGTATTTAAGAATGATAATTACATTAGGGGCTGATCACTTAGCAGTGACAGTTGAGCGTATCGGAACTTTGCCACAAGGACATACGAGTCGCGCGACAACGTCATAATAAAATGCCTATTTTTTTTAACAATTTCTCTAATTCAAATTTCACTTTTGTGCTGATATTTTCTATACTCAGAATTATTAGATGATATAATCGGTTTCCAAGTATAAAACTACATAATAAGACATTTGACTAACCGCATGTGTGCTTATGCAAATGTCTTTAAACTGTGTAATTACATTAAACATATCGGGTTCCCATCCTGAATCAACATACATGTATATGCATAACAGTACATGCATTACATAAATTCAAACAACAAGCAACAAAATACCGGTTATACAGGCTTAACAAAGTATGGTGAAGATATGTCGTCAAGAAAAGTGTAAACAAAATAGCGACTCGCTGTATCATCATGTGATTCCCTTTTGTTTAGCACCCATTATCCACCTCGAGCGGGATGGGATATGTCATGTATATGTAAGCAAATCATGAATTAGAGAGTCTTATCAGTGTATATATTTGACGTTTGTTAGGTTCTACCTCATCATCGGAAACTCAGCACGGTGTTTACAATGAAGGTGAACATAAATAATACTGGATTGTGTTATCATTTAGCAAAAGCTCGTAGTACTTACGTACCTTAGCGAAGATATATATATCCTTTAGTAGACAGTTGGTGCATCATGTCGATAATAAGTTGTGGCAGTGCATGGACTCCAGCGAACTTTGACCAATTCGCATGTATTTTCCAATGTCTGTTTCGGTTTAACAAATTGAAGTCCTAAATTTAACGCCCGGAATCCGATTTCGATACTGCGAGTCGCTATTTTGTTTACACTGTCCTTGACCTGGATTGTCTTCACCACACTGTGTTGGGCATATACAAGAATCGCCAACATCTGTTCAACGTGTATAGAAAATGCTGACAAAGCGACATTGAGTGCAAACAACCAGGCATATATACTTGTGTATAGAGTAGCGTCCCGTTAATTGCTGTCGGGGGAATCAAGATCACATTAAAGGCATACTATCAGCATGTAATAGACAATATAAAACTTGCAAATATATATAAACCATATTGGCTTCGTTTTATATTCTGGCAACCTGGATTTGTCTTTTATCAAATTTCCGGCCAATTATATGTATAAACTCAGTAACCCATCACGGCCCGCTCTTTATTTCAGCTCATCGTCTCGCTTGGTATACATTCGGCACCTTAGTCTACACAACATGAGGTACTTCGGGCAATCCCACTGCTCCTTATTAAAGCCCGTGACCTCTAACCTCCATTGAAATCGTCGAGCGTTAATCGCCGGTCGGTTCGGGTATTTCCGCCATACGCCACGTAGATGTGGCGTATCGGTGGATTGTGGATTCCTGGTTTCGTATTTAATCTGAACTGCCTTGAGCTGGACAATCCCCCCAGAATACACGCGTGCAGGTTTTTATGGTTACACTGGTGTAAATGTTTTCCATAGGCCTCAGTGCTAACGTTTTAGCGTATACTGTTGCCAATATAAAGTTCGGGTCCAAAATGTTCTTTAAATCTGAAAAAATTACATTTGGGGAAACTTTCTACGCAAAAAAATCAGGTCTGTCTAGCAGGGAATTCGCCTTTAAATCTTGTGTTTTCGTAACTAGTGTCAGAACCGCACTAAAAATACTGTCATATTTTAGACCACACCAAAAAATTCAAACTTCACTACAAAGGGTTAATTCCCGTGCCAATGATTATTTTACCTATGGGAGATCACAGGGAAGAGGTGTGATTATTTGTATTATACAAAAAGCACACAAGGCTATTGCCCAATCAGTGTCTATTTTATTACCTCCTATAGATGTCACTCCGAACCCTATTTACACCAGTGTAACATTATCATTGGGTCGCACCTCGCTGGTCTGGGCACCTTATAATGAGTAATATTGGAGTATATTAATAACACAGTTGTCCACTTTATGACTAATACTGATAAGAATTACCAATAGCTTATACTATCGTAAACATTTCGGACAGTCCAAATACCTTTACCCAGAATAGACTACTACAGCCCCGGTTCCATATCCCGATTTCCCACCCCGAATGTTCCCGAATGACTCCCGAATCATAATTTTGCGAAAATCGTGGAGTAAGTTCGGGACGAGTCGGGACAGTGAATTTTTACCCCCGAACATGATCGGGGATATCGGTGCTATCGGGGTCGATTCGGGACAATTCTGGACTCGCTCCCGACAGTTCTGAAATGTTCAAAACTATCAGGAACCAAATCGAATCGCTCCCGATTTGTAAATCATCCGGAGAAATTCGGCACCTATTCGATTCGGGAGTAGTCGGCAGTATTCGGCAATATTCGGGTGGATATTCTGGAGTAGTCGGCAGTATTCGGTAGGTTATTCCCGAATTCGCCATGTATGGCTGCTTTTATACTGAGATCCGGTGTATCTGCAAAATTCGGCATCGATTCGGGACGTTCGGCAGCAATTGAATACCAATTCGGTATCTATTCGGCATCAATTCGGTACCAGTTCGGCATTGATTCGGGGTATTCGGCAACAATTCGGTGTAAGTCGGTAGTAATCTGGGCAATTTGGCAGCCACTCGCAAGAAAGTTCGGGATAATTCTTGATCATTCGGGAAGATATTCGGAAGCATTCTGGAATACTCGGCATGCAATGTTCGGGACGATTAAATGTTGTCATAATTCGGCATCAGTTCGGCGGCTTTTTGGAATAAAACTCGTCCAGAATTCTCTCGAATGCTGCCGATTTGGTCTGGTCCCGAATTTGTGCCGAATATACTAATTCGGGACAGAAAATCGGGAATATGGAACCGGGGCTTACCAGTCCGTCTGTGAGAAAATACTGCAGTTCACTCTTATTGCCACTCACATTAAGGTGATATGTTTTTGTTTGTTGCGATTTATTATTACTGAACTATGTTCTCATACGGTCATAGTCAGTGACAGGCTCGATGTTTGCATGACGCTCTCATGTCGAGCATTAGTTTCTCGAAATCGTAATCGTAACTACGGATATGGCAAAAACGACAACTGATAGAAAGAACACAACTTACATTGACGTAACACTCTGTTCGTAATTGTTACCAGTAGTAGTTCACTATGCGAAAGTTGCCCATCATCTTGTGTTACAATGGCAATTTTTGAAATCTATGGTGGCAAAAAATGTGCGCATCGTTTTGGCCAGATGTATAAGAAAACAGCGCAATATTTCTAGGGTTCGTTCAATCAGGGGTCATCTTTATTTTGCTGAGACCCGTACCGACCTCTTACCAACTGATATTTAGTCACCATATGTTATAGATACACACAGCTCACGATACCATCTACATAATTATTGATATATGTGCCACACCATAGCCCTTTCATGACGGGAGATGCGCTGCTGCAGTATTAATGGTCCTGCGCAAGTGTTTCCCATAGATAGCCTCGCATATTTAAGAGAATGCACTGACTTACAAGGTTAAGGTAAATGGTATTAGGCCAGTGCATTATCCTATATGTGCTAGTTTCATTATGGGAGACGTGCGTATATACATGCAAGAGAATGAATTGGCACAGGATTTTTCGCAAAACATCCGAAAGCGCCATAAGGGTTACAGATATTGTTTCAGTCGATCGAAAGCTCTACAGCGCGTGTGCTTAACACTTTCAGTGCCAGGTCCGATTTTTGTATCAACCCATATACCCTGTGCCAATGCATTATTTTATACATGCGAGTCGACCATAGGTCGCCTCGCATATATAAGAGAATGCATTGGCCTAACAATTTTTCATCATTTGTTATTATTTTTTACAATTTTTTACAATTTTAATAATTATACTTCCATGTTTTACATGGAAGTATATTGTTTTTGTGATTTTTATTTTTCTCTATTATTATTTGCCTTCTTAGCAATTTTATAATGAGCATAGCTCAGTCAATACAAGAGTTAGAAAGCTAAAACTGTGTAGGTATATATATGTACACAAACTCTAGTGCTTAGGCCTATTGAGAATCATGTCCCCACTTGACTTTCAGTGTTATCTCCCTTTATGTGAAAAATAGGTGTTTTCAGAACTCCGAAAATATAAGAAGTACAGCACAGAAATTTGGTCGATAGATACATCTTGATATCCACTCAATCGTAAGCACATCAAACACTTTGTCCGTCTTTCCTCTCCAGAGTTATCTCCCATATATATGTCAACCTCGAAATCATTCTGATCGCCTGTTCTCACATAACAAGAAAGATAGCTGGATTTAGTTTTTATGGTAGTGCTGGCCGTTGTCAATATACTGCACAAAAATATTTTGGACAGTGTCGGACTACACTTTTTGGTTAGGGTGGGGCGAAATTTTCGCAATTTGTTTTTTTTGCGATGATTTCAACCATTTTTACTACAATGTATCTATAGGACGTACTAATGATCCTTCTGAAAGAATTTTGTAAATCGGTTGAGAAATGTCCAAGTTACAGACCATCGAAAATTAAATAATTTGGCTAATGAAGGAGCATGGGAGAGGGTTAGACCATACCGTGGAGACGACGAGACCATGCCGGGTGGTGATACCATGTCGGGGTGGTGAGACCAGACCGAGGGTGGTGAGACCAGGCTGATCGGTGGGGGATGTAAACGTCAGATTTAGCTAAAAAAAAAATAGTCCAGCGGAATAATATTTGTATTGCGCGCTCCAGATGGGAAGAGTGATTCGGACCGGAATATACCATTTATCTCTACCTTGTCCAAGCCGTTACCGATCTACATCATTGACAAGAAAATGACCTATTTTTGGCGCCAATTCCAATGGGCTAATTGATGAGCAAGGTTAATGCAGGAGCTGGTATGCTGGTACCTCACAGGTAGGCCCCCGAAATTTGATAGCTGTACTATAACAGCAACCTGCCCAACAGCGAGCGAGCTTCGGGTGGGTTCAGACTTTTGCAAATTCCAACAAAAATCAAAGGGGGGAAATTGTCTAAAAAATGAAACATCGAGATAAAAAAATTCTGAGTAGTGGTTATGATATATAGTATCCACGAGCAACTTATTGATGTCTGCTTAATTGACGCTAAGGTCGAAGGCTTACTCGTGGCGAGGCTTTATAATGTAAATAAGTTGTTTTAAGTGCTGTATCACTAACCTATTTCTGTCGCCAAATCCGACCGGGTTAATGACGGAGCGAGCTAATACAGGAGCAGGTACGTCGATATACTTCTGGTAATATCCGAAAGTTGGACCGCTCTACTAACAAAGCAACCTGACCAACGGATATCCCGTGTTCAGGTGGGTTCAAATCGACAAATTCCAACAAAAACCAAAAGTTGAAAATACTTCAAAATATCAAACACGGAGATACAATTTTGCTGATGAGCGGGTGTGATAGAGGGTATCAACGCCCAACTCTGGTACGATTTCTTAAGTTTCAGAGCAAAGGGTTTACTAGTGGCGACGCTATATAGCGTAATACGTACTACATGCAGATGAACACAGCCTGCCATCGATATATGGCAAAACTCGAAATTCTCCAATATTCACGTCAAATTCAAACAGCCTAATGAAGGGGCGAAATGCGCGAACAGGTACATCGGTATTCAATAGATACATCCTGTCGTGGTTTAAAGGCAATCCGTCTAACAGTTTGCTTGCATCGGTGTGGGTCGAGGCTTTTGGCAAATTCGAGTAAATCTCACAAAGGAAAACAAAAAATAGAGAAATCGTTAATCGAGATAGAACAAATTTGACGAGTGGATGTGGTGGGTACTATTCACGCGCAAATTTGGTGAAATTTTATAATTTTGCAAATAGATGCGCAATGAGTTAATCAGGATTAAGTGCCCGATATTACATGCATTCACAAGTGACATAGGAAAATACCCCCGGATGACTGTATACACTAGGATATTTAATGCAGGGACAGGTATGTCGGTATACTGACAGAGCGCCCACAAATTTTGACCGCTCTGCTATAAAAGCAACATGCCCAACGGGGAGCTTGCTTAGGGATAGTTCAGACGTTTGACAAATTCCACCGAAACTCAATAAGGGGGTAAAAATCGCGAATCTAAATAAAACAAAATTGACGAAATTGCGGTAGTATTTATGTGCAACTTTAGGGCGATTTTCTAAG
Organism: Siphonodentalium dalli; assembly: GCA_032622095.1. Lineage (NCBI taxonomy): Eukaryota > Metazoa > Mollusca > Scaphopoda > Gadilida > Siphonodentaliidae > Siphonodentalium > Siphonodentalium dalli. The sequence goes on from CP136066.1 coordinate 47,580,361, forward strand.
TTTTTCAGCCAACGAGTATATAATACTGCACGGCCGTAGCATTAATATTAATGGTATATCTTAAGACTTTCATGGCGTACACTGGTAGTATTTTGCTTTGTGCTGTGAGTGCTTCTTATAAATTAACAACCAGGGTCGTGGCGTATTGCATAATATTAGTATCATTACAACAATCATAACAAGGGTCTAAGGGCAGTAATCGCCATGACAGTTTTAACAAATAAATCATCATATATCATTAATAATATACACACAAGTCAAAATTCTGAACTTAAAATCCTTGTCTACGATCTTTTTCTTATTCATTTTATTTAATTATTTAATACATATTTTCCATATAATATAAAGATTGTGTTCATTACAAATTAAATATTCCATAGAAATATAAAATTTCTGGTATTTCAGAAATTTAAATCCTAGTTTTTTCTTATATTCTTTAAACCTTTCAGTGCCAAGTCCGATTTTTGTGTCAACCCTTATTTCCTTGATCATTTCTCAAATTTATTGATTATAATAATGTGATACATTGATGGAAAGAGATCTTAGAGCTCTTTCCGTCAATGTACTACATTATTATAATCAATAAATTTGAAAAATGATCAAGGAAATATGGGTTGACACAAAAATCGGACTTATATGGTTAACATACTTATTTTGTAGGTTTAGTGCCAGGGAATCTTACGTTTTTCATGGGCATCAAAATTATTACTATGAATTCTTGGTCATAGTTTTGAGTTATAACATGCCCCTAAGGTTTTATCCAGTTTGTTTTTAAATTCGCTATAGCATGCTTAAGCAAAAACAAATTCAAATTTGTTATTTTTTTTATTCTTTTAGGGCGATTTTACAGACCGTAAATTAGGGCCGATGAGATCGGCCCCTGGCACTGAAAGGGTTAATGCATATAATTTATATCCCACTTTAAATATATTTAAATTTGTTGTATCTTATCACCTCATATGAACTAAAATTGCAAGCGTATGAGAAAGTACAGGAAGGCATATGGAAGGTTTAAACAATCTGTTAAAGGTGGATCATCTCTTTGTAAACATGTATTATATAATTACCGGGGTATAAAATATTACATCTGAGTCGAAGACTCCTGTCCGGAAATGCTTCTATCGATTAATATTCATTTTATTTCGAATATTTTCTTGTCTAAAAAGGTGTGGTTGTTTAGCTAACGAACAATAGTTGTTACTGTTAACATAGACCAGACATTTTATTGCGTAATTTTGTCACAAATACACGTTAATTAGACCCATTATCGCTTATAACTATGGAATAAAACAATACAATCAATCTGGGACAGTTGACGCTCGCTACGTAGTCATAGGAACAGTCTAATGCTGTCTATCGCTATATGGTTTCAACCGAATGTTGTGTTCTTAAAATAGACAAAATTTAATAAACGGGCCCAATAAAATATTCGAAATAAAATCAATATTAATTGAGAGAAGCCTTTCCGAACAGGGGTCTTCAGTTCATATTGATTATTGTATACCCACGCAACTATTTAAAATTTGTTATTTAAAGAGATAATCCATCTTTAATGAAAGATTTAAAGATCTATTTGACACCAAATTAATTTTCAGCTTACCAGGCTGAAGAAAACATACTAATTGTAATCACCATGCAATGAACATATCTGAAGGAGCTATGAAAGTTGAAGTATTGCCGACAAAATACAATCTCATTGGGGTCTGAAATGGTAACTATGGTTTATGATGGCAGTCAAAATGGCGGCAAATTTATAAAAAATATTGTTTCGTCCTTATTCGTTTATATGTTGTGGTTGATGCGTGAAGTTAACTAATCCGCATTGGAATCACTACACTTGCTATTTATTTGGCATCAATCCATTTCAATCCCTAAACATATTTATCTTGGTATAACAAGTGTGTCTAGCCATACTACAATGTGAATCCCAAACTGAGGGAGTTAAGCGCATTATTATTACGTACATAATTCAATCGCAATGGTTCTTGAAAATCATAATGGTCAGTATAATCAAAATTGTTTTCTTAAATTAACTATCAGTTTTTGACTGGCCAATGTGGAGCGACCAGGACACAAGCTTTCCAAGTGTTGGAAATTTCCAACCTGACACCCCCTAAGGTTGGAAAATTTCCAACTGATTGCCATTTCAGTCAAAACTTTTGACCAACTGTAGGAAAATATGCAAATATTGGTCCAAAAACAATAAATTCACCCCCCCCCCCAATAAATTGTTTGAAAATCAAACTACAAGAACAGTTTCAACCTACTGTTGGTGTGAACTATCCAACTAATGTTGTGTCAGGTATGACATTTCCAACTGTTGAATATGTTGACAAAAGTTGCTCACCACCCCCCTGTCACCAAGTCCCTGCACCAAATGTCATAAGTAGATGGCTTCACATTACCCTAAAATTGGCAACGCCGTGTAACCTTGCTAGTATGAACTAAAATTGCAGGAGAATATGAAAGTATGTATTTGGAAGAGTTAAGAAATCTGTTAAGAAAAGATTTAAAGATCGACGGTCCTATTTGACACCAAATTAATTAAACTTTCCGAAAGTAATTTTCAGCTTCCCAGGCTAAAGGGAACATAATTGCAATCACATAGGCTGTGGACACACCGTGGCGATGGCATAGTAGGTGTGACATTTTATTATGGTGGAGTTCCGTGACAATAATGGACGTCATAATTACTATGCCATAGCTAGCCATGTCGCTCGATATGGGATCGTGGTTGTTTTAAACAGCAGCATTGATACATGCTTTAAACATTGTCGCTATATAAAATGGTTAGTTCCTTCTCGAGTGTAAAAGTGAAAATGTTTCGCATTCAGCTTCAATAACGCAACGTTTTACGAACACTGCTCTCGGCGGAGTGTGGCGGCCATGAATTCCATCCATCCTTTGTGCGAATCTGAACACAAACACAACTTGCTGATTTCCTGCTTCACGTTGATCAAAGCGAAGTACGCCAAGTAACATCGATATTCTATACTCTCTTGGTTCATCGTTCGCATTATTCTTTCCGTCTGGTCACCTGATCCGCGAGATGCTTTGATCCGAGCGCTAGTAACGAGAGCGTACTCGACGTTAATGTACAGTGACTCCATAACGTCAGACAACATGCGAAAGTCTGCAAGATAGTCACCGACGGGCACCGACCTGATTGGAAAGTTGTCGTTATCGATATGATAACTGAACGTGTTAATATGCCCGACTGCAAACGCTAGTAACTCTTTGGTAATATTATTGAATAGGCCGTCGATATTTTCCTCAAACTGGTTGCTGCTCATGCTGCTGTCACGACGTGACTTAAGTTGGATACCACGTAATACAATGTATGGTTTTAACTTGTTAATGCAATCATCAGTAAAAGATAACCATTTATTAATTAAAATTTCTGATTCCCTCAATTCTCTTCTGCCAGCATGTCGGCCCCTTTTATTTCTGATTGTCGATTTTATCATGAATAACTCTTCTAAAGTGTCCTTATTTGAATCCAAAATGACAGATATAAATTCAACAAATTCGTCATATCTAATAATTGTATGTTGTCTAGAACACATCCAACGATCAACGACCCTATTACATGAAGTAAGCATTTGTTTACATGTTTCTATAAAGTCGCGTCTGACAACATGAACTGGACACCTCATCATAACAGATACGGGTAGTCGTTGATTCATGACATTATAAGATAAAATACCGGTTCCATACATGACCTCTGCTGTTTCTACGATGTTCCTGATATTAGACACATAACCCGTCTCCGTCCAAGCCGGGTGTTGTTCAGAGAGTGACGGCTGTTTGCTTAAACAATCAAATATACTAGCAGCGAGAAGCAGCTTTGTGCGTGGTATTATTCCCGTGATATCATCAGTAATGAGACACAACCCGAGATAAGACCATATACGCCTGCGGATATATATCAGATCAGATTCCGAGACATCGCTCACCAAGTTCATTTCAGGAACAAAATAATGAGGCAGGAATCGGTCATGTAAATACTTATCAAGTCTCTTTAGTATATCCACCAATGGCAAGTGATTTTCCCAAAATCGAGCGTCCGTCTTCTCGAAATGCCAGAGAGCTGACGTTTTCAGGTGGTAGGACGTCAACACTCCCCGATCAAAATCTATGGCTTGTCCGATTAACTTCAGCAGCTTCATAGTGGTTTTCTGGTTGACTGACATTGTTCTCCAAACCACGACTTCTGCCTTAGCGAATGACAGACAGAAATCGTGCTGAAGATCCGGGCGAAATGGAGCAGGTCGTGCCGCAAGATGAAATTCGCCGGTGCTAATTAGAGATATAATGTCGTCTGAAGGCCATGACCGATCGCGTGTGGCAAATGAGCGAACTATCTGCGGTATACCGCCGATTCTTAGTTGGGGAACCAAGTCGATGGATCTGTTTTGCTCCCCGATGTATATACTACCGACCTTCGAGAATCCAGACTGTTGACCAAATTGCTGAATTTCTCCAAAGATGTCTTCACTCATGCTTCTGACAGGATCAGCCAGCATGTATTTCCCGTCACCCAAGAGGACGATTGGTAAGTGCCCTGCTAACCCCTCAGTAGATATCCGGACATAACATGGGAGGTCATCCCGGTATATCAGACTGGATTCATCTATTGTTATGTTTCTAGGTTCGATCAGTATATCGCAATCACTTCCTTCTATATCCACGCCGCTCGCCGCGCTCCCTACTAATGTCGACTTATAACGATCAGACGACCGACGTGCTATATCTCTACTGGCCCATTTTTGAAGTAGAATCCGGTTATAACGTGGAGATAAATTCGGTGAGTCCTCACTGTATCGACTTCGTGACGAGGACGCCATAATTAATGTATCGATTTCTATCCTGACGCACCCTCAGTGTGTTGATTTCAAGACGATGTTGTCATTATTAATACACCAAGACAAGCGACAAAGCTTTAATCTTCACAGCTCGTTTGTATTTAAAATATTTTAAACATTCATACTGTTCTCTGATTCTCAGTCCAGAAAAGTAACCACTGAAATATCGAACAAGAGTAGTTCGGAAATATTCTAGAGACGACTCCTCAATAAGCACCATATTGATGTATGGACAACGAAGCCATAAGTTTTAATCCAACAAATCGGGTTCCAGTATTCAGCTACGAATTCTGAATTTATTTTTCTATTTCACACAGAAAATCGCACGTTAACAAACGTCGTTTCCTAAATCGTGTTACACATGATTCTCAACGAAAGGTCAGCCGGCTTGTTTTTATCATTGCTTCTGTCATACACCCGGAGTACAGCTATATGTTCTCACTGAGTGAAACCTGTCCATCTGCGAGTATAGCATGCTTGAATTAAACTCCCTCTTGTATTTTAATTCACAGATAATATGATGTGTCATTACGATGATGTAATACGTAGTGCCCAGCTGTGGATATTAAACCTCAAGGAATCAGGTTCTTGTTATAAGTATTATGTTTACACTTGTTGGCATATTTTCATTTGGCAGGTACAAGTTCCATTGGTAACTCTCCGTGTCTTGTTCACAGTATGCACGTATGTAATAGCTGGAAACTAGCTCCCGCCCAGACTGCAGATCACAGCATGTCGTACTCGGGTTGTTGATATGGAATCAGAAACTATGATCAAGTGGGAAATAACATGTCGTCTTTCTGAAATAAAAAATAAATCAAAGATACTGCAGTGAATATTTAATACCAACTCTTGTTCTTAGAATTGCAACCTTCTGTCTGGTTTTGAGAACGATTGATGTATATGTGGAACTGCTAATGTGGGAGTCAATAAATATAGCATAAACCCGTGTTATAACGCCGAGAATACATTGTTTCAAGATTCATAACCCGGACACATCGTTAGGCCTAGACGCACGTGCTGCCCAAAAGTATCGATATTCAAGTGATATTTTCTCAAAATCGTGACTGTATGGTACATGTGATTAACGACAAACAGTTTAAGAGTCATTCACACTTTAAAAGCACTCACAACTTTGCAACAGGAAACAGAAAAAATACATAATATTACGCATAACTATGCCTGTGTTGTTCATGTTTATAAACAAATATAATTGATTGTTTGTGGAACATTTGAATATACTCGCTTCCAAACTAACTAAATTTAAATGTCAGCGATGTCGAGAGTGATTTAATGTACGTAAACAGGTGGCGTGCAACTCAGCCAAATACATGTGGCCAGTGCAACTCAACCAAATACATGTGGCCAGTGCAACTCAACCAACGGCATGTAAACTGAGCTCAACTACATACACGTTGTCGAGAGACGAAAAGAAAAAGAATAGAATAGTCTCAGTTATATCCGTGACTCATTATTTTTTTAAACACATGAACAGCGGCTGATGTATAATATACGGCAAATATTTATTGCGATATCCATACACTCATATTTATATTTTTAAAATCATATTGTCGATTCAAATATAATGACGTAACATGGTGAATGATACGTTGCAGCCACATCTGAGAACATAATCATGTGCCAATGATGGTGCCCATTGAACAAGAACAGGGCAATCGCTTATAGACGTATACGTCGATATCTTGTATTATTACATGAAGTTCACTCAATCGTTTATAGACGTATACGTCGATATCTTGTATTATTACATGAAGTTCACTCAATCGTTTATAGACGTATACGTCGATATTTTGTATTAGTACATGACGTATACGTCGATATTTTGTATTATTACATGACGTATACGTCGATATCTTGTATTATTATAGACGTATACGTCGATATCTTGTATTATTACATGACGTATACGTCGATATCTTGTATTATTATAGACGTATACGTCGATATCTTGTATTATTACATGCAGTTCACTCATCGTTTATAGACGTATACGTCGATATCTTGTATTATTACATGCAGTTCACTCATATTTGTCGCCATTCTTTCCTATATCATCCGGTAACCGGCCTTAATCATCTGTAGCATAGCTGTTAATTAGTGGATTTTGAACATGTTTGGTATGTTATTTTATGACATGTGAGACATTCGCGTAACACCAACTGTCTTAACATAGTAATGGCTCTTGTTTATATAGACATATCGATTATGGAGCTTCTGATCTTTGTCGCTTGTCACCTCTATCGTCATTGGTTTCTATTTGTATGTGTGCATTGTTTTGAGGGACTCAGCTATGATATAATATATGGTACTTCATTGTGAGTAGGAAACTAATGACAAAACTAATATAATAATATGAACATACGCTAGCGCAAGAACGAACCAAAGCTAAACCACTCGCATGAGGGTAGCTGTGGCTTTTAAAGTTTTTTATATCAAAATTAGTTTATAGATTCCGTGATATTCAGACGGATAGAGAAAGAAGAAAAGTATAGTCTCAGTTATATCCGTGACTCAGTATTTTTAAACAATTGGACAGCGGCTGACGTACCCCAAACGGAACTATGTATTGCGATATTCAAACACTCAAACTTGTATTTATTCAAATTTAAAATTTTCAAATCATAGTGTCGATTCAAATAGACCGAAGCAACATGGTAAATGATAAGTTGCAGCAACATCTGAAAACGTAATCACATGCCAATTAAGGATGATGCCCATTGAATAAGAACAGAGCAATCGCTTATACACGTATACGTCGTTATTTCTTATTATTAGTTCACTCATATTTGTCCCCATTCTTTCATATTTCATCCAGTATTCGGACCTTAATCATCTATAGCATAGCTGTTAATTAGTGGATTTTTTAAATGTTTGGTATGTTATTGTATGACATGTGAGACAGCCGCATAAAGTAAATCTTACCCATACTAACTGTCTTAACAGGGCAACGTTTCTTGTTTCTATAGACATGTCAATTATGGAGCTTCTGATCTTTGTCGCTTCTGACTTCCATCGTCATTGTTTTCCATTTGTATCTGTTTATTGTTGTGAGGGACTCATCTAAGATGTAATGTAAGTGGGGAACGAGTGACAGTACTATCAGAATTCCCGAAGTATTTGTGGACACGGCGCACGTTCTTTGTTCACATGGCAATGCAAAACAAACTTACCAAAAGTCAGTTTGTTGTTTTCAAATTGAGTACAACCGGTTATTTTGAAACAACATCAACATGGTGGAAATTATAACCCAATTTACCAATCGTTTATGGTATTGAAACTATTTAACATTTCACTATTTCAATGTACCAATAACATCAGATTATGTAAAATAGAACTGTTTTACAAACGTGCAGTTTATATAATTACCCATGATACATCGTATGTTAAGATCACGAGAGGGAACTTAATTGTTATAGATTCAAGGAATTACATAATTATTTTCATTAAATTTTCGCCACTCAAATAATGTTTTATATTTGAAAATGTTCATTCGTGTTTACTGATCAATTGGACAATTGGGCCGAGACGACTTCAATATTATATGGGTTCCGACTGACACCATGGTATATTTACAGTTGATTGCGCTCCGTGTGAGTGGAGCAGACTGCATACCAACATTTGTTTTCATTTCACTAAACTAGTTGTAGTGGATGTATTCTTCATGTTAACGGATGGTGGTGTGATACGTCACAATGTAGACAATCACGTGATTAAGTGTACTGGTCAGAAACTGCCGGCTTCATCTTCATATCTTTTTTAGAATATTTGTTTATGTGTTCTCCTCCTTCTTATCACTTATTTATTCAGTACGTGGAAGGTCTCACTGATTACCAATATCATAGCTGTGGCGAACTATCTCTTGCATCCTCAATATGAGTACTGTGTACCTACATCACGTAATGAGTGTACGATACGCAAAACACCTATCGGCACCTGTTGTAACACTGACCCCACTATGGATTCGCGGTGACTTTCACGCGGTGACTCGCGGTGAACTTACGTCGAGCGGAATCACCGGAGTCTGATCAGGGCTCCTAAATTCACCAGGATTAATGGTGACTTTCTCGCGATGAACTTACGTCGAGCGGAATCAGCGGAGTCTGATCAGGGCTCCTCAATTCACCAGGATTAATGGTGACTTTCTCGCGGTGAACTTACGTCGAGCGGATTCAGCGGAGTCTGATCAGGGCTCCTCAATTCACCAGGATTAATGGTGACTTTCTCGCGGTGAACTTACGTCGAGCGGATTATATGTATCAACATAAATCGTGAAGTCTGTTTAAACTTATTCTGACCGCGGAAATGATAATTGAAGTGTAGACCTGTGCAATGCTATTCCCGTTGCATCATGTCATATAAAATGTGATCCGTGGGCATGGTGGCATAATGTACACATAAAATGTAATACATAGACATGGTGGCATAATGTACACATACAATGTGATCAATGGGCATAATGGCGTAACATAATTTACACATATACATGTAATGTGATCCATGGCTATGGCGGCATACTATACATATAATGTGATCCATGGGCACGGCGGCATAATGTACACATACAATGTGATCAATGGGCATAATGGCGTAACATGATTTACACATATACATCTAATGTGATCCATGGCTATGGCGGCATAATGTACACATACAATGTTATCCATGGGCACGGCGGCATGATATACACATATAATGTCATCTATGGGCATGGCGGCATAATGTACACATACAATGTTATTCATGGGCACGGCGGCATGATATACACATATAATGTCATCTATGTGCATGGCGGCATAATGTACATATAATGTCATCTATGAGCATGGCGGAATAATGTACATATAATGTGATCCATGGGCATGGCGGCATAATGTACATATACAATGTTATCCATGGGCACGGCGGCATGATATACACATATAATGTCATCTATGGGCATGGCGGCATAATGTACATATAATGTGATACATGGGCATGGTGGCATAATGTACACATATAATGTGATCCATGGGCTTGGCGGCATAATGTACACATATAATGTGACCCATGGGCATGGCGGTATAATGTACACATATAATGTGACCCATGGGCATGGCGGCATAATGTACACATATAATGTGATCCATGGGCATGGCGGCATAATGTACACATATAATGTGACCCATGGGCATGGCGGCATAATGTACACATATAATGTGATCCATGTGCATGGTGGCATAATATACACATATAATGTGATCCATGGGCATGGCGGCATAATGCTCACATATAATGTTATCCATGGACATGGCGGTATAATAATGTACACATATAATGTTATCCATGGGCATGGCGGCATACTGTACAGTTATAATGTGATCGATGAGAATGGCGACATAATCTAGACATATAATGGGCATGGCGACACAATGTACACATATAATGTGATACATGTACATGGGCATGGCGGCATAATCTACACATATACTGTTAGCCATGGGCATGGTGGCGTAACTATTGAGGTTTGGATAAAACACGTCGATTATACCATATCGCTCGCTAATCATCACTCAAGCTTTCGGTGTTTTGTGGTTCATCATGAATCACTCTTTGAACAAAACAATATACACGGTGTAGAGTGTTTTGCTTATGGCTTAAAGTTTACGTACTGTACACATTCGCGAAAACCTATTCATATTTGAAGACAGTTATATCGTACATATTATACTATAATGTTAGCGATTGTAAAAATAAAACATTCACACGTCCGTTGGTCCATCAGTCGTATAAATCGGGAAAAAATGACGAAAATATGCACAATTGAAGGCGTTGACCTGCAAACGGTGTACGGTTTGGAGGATAACGCTGGCGAATCATAGCGAATTATATACTTTGTAATAAAACACAACAGCGGGAAAACGGTCACTATAAATCCGTCAATTTTGGTCGAGGCCGTACATGGAGACATTTGGTTTACGAATGTCCAGTCGCGAGTCTATTAACTGACTTAAAACACAGTTTTATAATATACAAAGAGAAATTAAATTTATATAGATAAAACAATTCGATAAATCTCAATAAATGACATATAAAAATAGTCCTTGGCAGATAACAGATTCACGCCCCTTATCATTCCTCGTGTGATTGGTAATTGCATGTGGATTTTGTCATGAACACAATACCACGCGGTACAACTATGTTCGAAAATAAATGTCGATGTACGCAAACATGATAAATGTATACGTAATAAATACTGTCGATACAATTACAGGTATCTATATTTTGGGCAAGGATCCACTTTAGGATATTTTTGACTCGATCTCATTATTGTTTCCTGCAGAACAACTCTGTTAATAGAGACTCGAATGTTTCAACGTGATAGATACCCCTTGTATGCACATACATTGTAGTACAGCTATATTCACTAGGTAATGTATTACGTGGGGTTCACAAGTACTATGCAGCTGTTGGTTTACGTGGGGTGGGATGCAAGAAGCGAACTATTTCTCTGATAGAGATATCCCCGTGGGAGCTCGTTGAGCATAAATTGTGAGACATGACCATTCTAGATTACGAATATCAGCTTGTGGTATAGATATGTTATAAACATGGTATAAAGTGCCCGATTCTGAGAAATAGAAAATCGAGGTGGAACCAAGGAGCTAGGATTTAAACCCTGCCCGATACATGTATAATTGCCTATACATACATGTATACATGGGGTTTAGGGGTCAAAAATATAAAACATTGGAAATGTCTTATCTGTAACACACGTATGTTGGAAATTATTTCGGACCGAAAATATGTTTTTACTAACAAACTGTATTATAGGGATGCCATGCCTTCGAAATGTTCTGACTTTTAGAAAATTCCGAGCCAATGGATGTGGTTTATTTCCAAGACATGAATTTTGGGTATGGTTGAATGAGGTAGATTTGGATGTTCTAAGTTAGAAACCCCCGTCAAAAGGAGACTCTCAATAGTCACAGTATCCACGTGCGCGTTTACCCCATCTATAGTTTTACTTAGAAATTATATTGGGGGGGGGGGGGTATCCACATGGTAACTTGAACAATATTCAACAGCATTTCTTTATATTTAGTACGTTGTTCTTACTTGAGAAGCCGTAGGCCAAGTTCGATATTGGTCGTGTTCCAATGGTTTTTTTGACGGAGTTATGTCCCCTTTTTACTAAGAAATCATCGTGGTTATGTTGTCCAGAACAATATGCGGCGGAATTGATTGATAATTGGTACGTGATTTTTACTTGAGAAGACGCGGACCAAGTTCACTGTTGGTCTGTTCCTATGATTTTTGACGGAATTATGCCCCTTTTTATATAGGAATCTCAGTGTATGCGTTGTCCGGATGATAATTTCAGCATTATTTAACAGAATTACTTGATAGTTGGTACGTGTTTCACATTTGGGAAGACACAGTCCAAGTTCGATTATGGTCACAGTCCGATGATTTTTGACGAACTTATGTCCCTTTTTCGACTGGCATCTTGTTTCGGGGGACATGCAGAGGTCCGCGACCATTTTTCCTTATTACATAAAATAATTTGCGGGTTATGAATCAAAACATTTAGATTATAACACATGCATCCCTATGACCATAAGATATCACTCTTTTCGAAAAATGCAGCATTGTGTATTGATTTGTATGATAACAGTTATGAAATTGACTAAAATCCCGCGACTGGATATGGGCATAAAGTCGGCCATGGAAGAGTAAGGCAGTTGTACTTCGACGTCAAGCAAAATTATGCCTACGCATTTCACTAGCTCGTTTAAGTTGAATGTAACTTGCACTACTCAATTATGAAATGCATGTACCATTTATGTCTGGATCTTCTAAAGCATCCGTGATATTTTGATAATTTTATCGACACAGTTTGGAACTGTGTACTCATGAAGTTACAACCATGGTCACCAACGCGATACGGAAAATGATTGATTGCGTGTTTTACAAGCAGCTCCATTTCATTCTTTTAATGATTCTCTGTCCTATTTTACACCAAATTTGTCAAAATTGCCGACCGCCTCACCGATGGTCAGACGGTCAATCCATATATATATATTCGCCACATACATGGCCATGTATCCACTAAACATATACATATTCACCCGCACATGACCATATAGTCACTCCTGGTATAAATGTTCGCCACATTCATGATCATACATCACTTCTTTATTTCATATTTGCCTCACAAGTGGTCATACAGTCTCGCTCCATATAAATATATAAATATATTTGCGACACCCATAACAATATAACCACTTAAGATATAAATATACACCCGAGCCAAAACCATATTGTCACTCCAGTTATTTAGAGTAAACATATATACCTCACAAATGGCCTTATAGCCCTTCTAGATATACCAATGTCCCGCACCGCCCAACGGCCATCCACTCCATACATGCATATACACCTCACCCATGACAATTCAGCCTATCACTGTATACCAATAAACCATATTCGCGTTAAAACAATCACTGCATTTATATCACTTCACTTCACTATTAATGTTGCCATACTGTCATTCCCTATATACGTATTGGTTACGCCATGGCCACACAGCCACTCAAAATATACATATACACATCACGCATGACCATAGTGTCACTCCATGTGTATATGTACCTCATCAATGGCCATACAACCCTTTTAACAAATACCCCGCACACACGGCATACACTTCAGACTTGCATATACATGTATCTATACACCAACCATGACAATACAGCCACCCAATGTACAATCGTCTCGAGATATCGGTTTCAGTAACTTAGGGTTCTAATATAATAAAGAGATCTCTGATTCGAGAACAAGAGGTTCATAAGATCGTCTGGAATCTCTACTCATAGGGACAGAGGTTCATAAGATCGTCTGGAATCTCGACTCATAGGGACAGAGGTTCATAAGATCGTCTAGAGATCTCGATTCCGACGAACAGAGTTTCATATGATCGTCTGAAATCTCGACTCCTTGGGACAGAGGGTCCTAAGATCGTCTAGATATCTCGACTCAAATGAACAGTGGTTAATAAAATCGTCCAGAGATCTGGACTCCGAGGAAAAGAGATTAATAAGATCGTCTAGAGATATGACTCCGATGAACAGAGGGTCCTAAGATCGTCTAGAGATATGACTCCGAGGAACATAGGGTCCTAAGATCAGCTACAGATCTGGACTCGGAGGAACAGATGGTCATACGATCGTCTAGAGATATGACTCCGATGAAGATAGGTTCACAATATCATCTAGAGATCTCGGCTCCGAGGAACAGAGGGTCCTAAGATCATATAGAGATATCGAGTCCTATATATGAACAGAGGGTCTAAAGATTGTTTAGAAATATCGACTCCGAGGAACAGAGGGTCCAAAGATCGTCTAGAGATATGACTCCGATGAACAGAGGGTCCTCAGATCATCTAGAGATGTGACTCCGATGAACATAGGGTCCTAAGATCGTCCAGAGGTCTCCACTCCGATGAGTAGATGGTCATAATATCGTGTAGAGATATCGACTCCAAGGAAAAGAGGTTAATAAGATCGTCTAGAGATATGTCTCCGAGGAACAGAGGGTCCTGAGATCATCTAGAGATATGACTCCGAGGAACAGAGGTTAATAAGATCGTCTAGAGATATGACTCCGAGGAACAGAGGTTAATACGATCGTCTAGATATCTCGACTCCGATGAGTAGATGGTCATAATATCGTGTAGATATATCGACTCCAAGGAAAAGAGGTTAATAAGATCGTCCAGAGATCTCGACTCCGAGGAACAGAGGGTCCTAAGATCGTCTAGAGATATGACTCCGAGGAACAGAGGGTCCTGAGATCATCTAATAGATATGACTCCGAGGAACAGAGGTTAATAAGATCGTCTAGAGATCTCGACTCCGATGAGTAGATGGTCATAATATCGTGTAGATATATCGACTCCAAGGAAAAGAGGTTAATAAGATCGTCTAGAGATATCCACTCCGATGAGTAGATGGTCATAATGTCGTGTAGATATATCGACTCCAAGGAATAGAGATTAATAAGATCGTCCAGAGATATGACTCCGAGGGACAGAGGTTAATAAGATCGTCTATAGATATGACTCCGAGGAACAGAGGTTAATAAGATCGTCTAGAGATATGACTCCGAGGAACAGAGGTTAATGAGATCGTCTAGAGATATGACTCCGAGGAACATAGGGTCCTAAGATCATCTAGAGATATGACTCCGAGGAACAGAGGGTCCTAAGATCATCTAGAGATATGACTCCGAGGAACAGAGGTTAATGAGATCGTCTAGAGATATGACTCCGAGGAACATAGGGTCCTAAGATCATCTAGATATATGACTCCGAGGAACAGAGGTTAATGAGATCGTCTAGAGATATAACTCCGAGGAACAGAGGTTAATAAGATCGTCTATAGAGGTCTCGACTCCGATGAGTAGATGGTCATAATACCGTGTAGAGATATCGATTCCAAGGAACAGAGGTTAATAAGATCGTCTAGAGATCTCGACTTTTGTCAGAATATGAACGACAACATCCGCATGTGAGTATATAATTATGATTGAGAGAGAGAGTATAGATGCGTGTATGTGTATGTGTTTGTGAATTTATGTGTATGTTTGAGATGGATAGAGAGATAGGGGAGAGAGAGTTGGTGTGAATGTTGTTGTGTGTACGAGTTGACGCGTATATCTGTTTGAGATGGATAGAGGGAGATAGAGTTGGAGAGAGCGAGCGTATTGGAGAGGGTGTGAATGTTGTTGTGTGTACGAATTGACGCATATATCTGTTTGAGATGGATAGAGGGAGATAGTGTTGGAGAGAGCGATAGCATGGGAGAGGGTGTGAATGTTGTTGTGTGTACGAGTTGACGCATATATCTGTTTGGATATTATTGCTGCTAATATGATTTTGGAATAATATTCATATTGTAAATATTGTTGGTGTTGCGTTGTCCTAATCTTCCACACCTCATATATGCCTGTACATTATAATGTATGGTTCGTTTGGCATGTGTTCCTTTGTTTTCAACTGTAGATATGTTTACATGTGTATCTTTGTGAGCTCTTCGTTAATGGAGGAAATAAAGAGATATATATATATATATATATATATATATTTACAAGCAATTTGCGGAAACATCGTGAGAGTCGTAATACCAAAAGACCCCACGTGCAATCGCTGTTTGGGAACACTGAGCTCTTC
This sequence comes from Siphonodentalium dalli, assembly GCA_032622095.1. Classification (NCBI taxonomy): domain Eukaryota; kingdom Metazoa; phylum Mollusca; class Scaphopoda; order Gadilida; family Siphonodentaliidae; genus Siphonodentalium; species Siphonodentalium dalli. Next base: position 47,596,456 of record CP136066.1, read on the forward strand.
GTTAATGGAGGAAGCAAAGATATATATATATATATATATATATATATATATATATATATATATATATATATATATTTACAAGCAACTTGCGGAAACATCGTGAGAGTCGTAATACCAAAAGACCCCACGTACAATCGCTGTTTGGGAACACTGAGATCGCGGTTCTCATCAATGGGAAGCCACTCTATACACAACGATTGATGTTGTATCGATTAAATATCTATAATTAAAACGCGGCGACCACACGTCAGATTAATTATTCGTTTCAGGCCAGTTCACGTTAAATTAATGTCTGTTCTGAATAAAATCATACTCAAACGCTCAGCGTACTGAGTCTGACGAAATGAGGTGCCTATTCTGTTTCTATTCCTTCAGCGAGCGCGATTCCGCCCCATAGTTAAAAAAGACCTATCCGCCGCATGGGTAATTTCACACACTGTGGATGATATATTCCTCGAAATCTCATTCCGCCCGAGCAAAATTCCGATTCCGAGCGGTAGAAGATCTGATTCCGCGAACGTTTTGCTCGATTTTCCACGAACATGTTTACTGATTTGTGTATATCGAGGGAGCAACTCATGTGATAGGATTTGTTTCTAAGGTTTTTTACTCTTCACTTACTTATTCTTTAGTTCCATATATAGCACGCTGAACTAAATTACAAGGGTTGCTCACTCAAATCCACACACAAAGAAGAAAAGTATGGTGTACAAATGTGAATTTCGAAGCGAAAAAGATAATGTTTTGTAGAACAAATTGCTTACGTGTATCCGCAAACAATCCATCGTTACTTTAAAAATAGAGTTGATCAAAATACGCGATTTTAGCCTGACATAATGCCTTAACAGTAACACTATTCCGAGTCTTTTTTCGGAGTGTTTTTTATTTTCCTATAATATCTAGAGGTACCAAACATACATGTATGTACATGTATATGGGAAGCCACTCAACTGTAGAACAAACTTGCCTCAAACCTGTTAGTTATCAACATTTTGTTAAACGAAATTTTGCCGGTTTTTCAATTATTTGACATAAAAAGCCACTTTATTTTAGAGTTATCCGTCCTCATCCGCAATTTGTTCCGAAACCGTCTTCTCGTCCACCTTTTACTTGGCCACTAAAATATTATCGGTGGTGAAAAATAATAGATTTCAAAAATCGATATTTGATCACTCTGAACTTTGATGGGTGGGTTCCTCGACTCGAATCAAATATTTTTGACACCGAAACCTAGGAAATAGTAATTGTACGAGCGTAATTCGGTCTATGCATCTTTAAGCGAAATAAGGAATCTCTAATTGCGCTTAAGCACAGTAAGGGAATATCTAATTGCGCTTAAGCGAATATTTTGTTGTGTTTAAGCACAATAAAGCATATCTTATTGATGTTAAGCACAAAAAGGAATCTCTAATTGCACTTTAAAAGCGCAATAAGGAATATTCTTATTGCGCTTAAGTGCAATACGAGCTAACTGGGCTTAAGTTGATATAAAAATATTCCTTACTACGCTTAAGCACAATTAGTCACATTACATAAACACCCTGTAATTCAAATGGCTGTCCATAGTGGAATGGTTGGAGTTTATTGGTGAGGTGGTGACTGTCCACGCGTAGGCCTATTCGGATTATACTATTTCCACAGAGGGTTTATCTCGTGATGGAGATATTAATTTCGTTTAAGCGCAATAAGAATGAGAAGCCAGAGATGTAATTGCGCTTATGTGCAATGAGAAATTTCTTATTTCGCAGTCCCTATAATTGCGCTTAAGCGCAATAAGGAAAATTCCAATCGAGCTTAAGCACAATAAGAGAAGATCTTATTGCACTTATACGATCAATAAGGAATCTCTAATTGCGTTTCAGCGCAATAAGGAATATTCGGCAAAACAATCACCTGACAGCAATAATTGTAAATCGAAATCATGAAACCGCATATAATAACGAGAGGCCGATCACGATCGGCAGATGTTAACCCATCCCTTGGCGATAGCAAGTTACTTTGTTACTGTTACTACTTTTTTTTTAATTATAATAAAAAAACTATTTTATTATTTTTTGTTGTTATTTAATTTATTTATTTATTAACTTATTCATTTTATGTTAAATTGTGCAAGAAATGAAAACTAATTAGTTTTTTTTTAAGAGTGAATATTTTTTTGGAAAAAGGGCCATAACTCACTTAAAAATAGTCTGATCGAACCCATATTCAAACTCAATCTGTCTTTTGTGCTGTAAAATTCATATACAAAATTTTGTTCCGATCAGATAGAAAATGTTTGAGTTATCGCACCATGCGTAAAGTGTCTACAGGCAGACAGATGGACGGATGGACTAACGACGAGTGGTCAATCCGACATTGATACTATGTTTTAATGCCATACTATGGTATGGGTAAACATACAAATTAGTCATTTGTGGGTAAGTATCAATTTTACTATCTCCACTAGCATGGGCATGTATGTGATTTTTGTGAAACATGACAGATTATGTGATAACACACAATATATTCCATATGAGTTTTCTATTGCAAGGGATCTTTCTTGACAAAGAGACCTCCTCAGAAACCCAGGCTAACAGGGCAAATTAATTACATAGAGCTCTTATCTCTCCACCAGTATAAAGTATCTCTGGTTAGGCCTCAAGCTGATGGCTAAAAATAACTCTATTTCTCATAATACAGATTACTGCTTATCTCATTCTCTAAGGAGTTAAACTTCATGTCACTGGTAATTAATTGTAGACAGCTAGGGTTGTCTGTTCAATTCTTAGTTGAAAAAGGGCCATAACTCCATTAAAAAATAACGGATCAAACCCATATTCGAACTCGATCTGTATTTTGAGATGAGAAACTCACATACAAAATTTGGTTCCTATCAGTTGAGAAATGGTGTATTTATGGAAGCATGCATGAATTATATGTCAAAGGGCCATAACTCCATTAAATATCAGATCAAACCCATATTTGAACTCGATCTGTATTTTTGGCTGAGAAACTCACATACCAAATTTGGTTCAAATCAGATAAAAAATGTTTGATTTATGGCAGAATGCGTGAATTCTAAGTTGAAAAAGGGCCATAACTCTGTAACAAACCCAAATTCGAACTCGATCTGTATTTTGGGCTGAGAAACCCATATACAAAATTTGGTAACAAACCCAAATTCGAACTCGATCTGTATTTTGGGCTGAGAAACCCATATACAAAATTTGGTTCCGATCGGATAGAAAATGTTTGAGTTATCGCATTACTCGTAAAGTGTCTATGGACAGACAGACAGACAGACAGACGGACAGACAGACAGACGGACGAACGACGATTGGTCAATCCGGGCAAAGACACTATGTTTACCATACTATGGTATGGGTAAACATAAAAAGGAAACCTATTGCTTTTGACTGAACACATTATATCATTTGTAGTACATGTATATACACGCAAATATAAAATTTCCAATCGGTATTTTGCTTGTACCCGTTCATGGTAATTCTCGTTTTTAGTCAAAAACCATAGTTATCCTTTCGTATCATCGTTGATTATTTGCCCTTCTAATCTATATATATATAGTACTGACCTATAGCTTTACGTCGCTCGCACAATTTCAAAGTAAAATGTGCGACTTCCGGCGCGAAACTGACGTAGGTAGGAAAGTTTTCAACGACGAATACTGATTATATCAGGAAAATGAAGACATTGATACCATTTGATAACACTATACCGAAAATGTACTGCATTCCCCTTTAATACTTTCGTCATCATTTTGAAGACAATAGCTAAGGGTTGTCATATGGAGACGTTTATCGCTAGAAAAACTGGACGTTTCTAGTCGAAATCTAAAGAGCATTGCTCGGGCGACAATTGAACTTACTCGGGCGACAACGGAACACACAGGGCGGGAATCGGAGCGAAAACATAAATCACCGATTACAGCATTTGTTTGGCTTTTACTGCAACATAATTATAGGGGAACGTGTACCGGTTGAAGCTAGAGGTAAACATTAACATGATATGTTATAACACTTGCATTATATCTGTGTTTTTAAGTTTTTCGGCTGGTAAATTTGAAATTTGCTCGGACGACAAGCGGAAAAACTAACAACGGAATCGGAATTTGCTCGGGTGGAATGAGATAACGAGCGGCGGATCCGCCACAGTGATTTCACAGATTGTTTATAAATTTAGAGTTTATGACAACAATTAAACAATGAAAAGCATACTATATAAAGAGTCCAGCATTGACAAACATTACCTAACATGTCCATTATGATGTTGATTTCGAAGTGAAGCAAAGGAAATCTAATTTTGTTTCGATTCATAAACGCATATTGAGCACAGTTAAAATAATGTCGCAAGTGGCACAAGATATTCTGAGAAAACGAAAGCCATTCGCGGAAACGAAACCGAAAGTACATCACGTCAATGTAAAGAAACATGTTGGCGATAACGTCATGCTGCATGGTTTGCATTGGCCGCTATATTTCCACTTTTAAAAGAGGAATTTTAACAAGTTTTGAATTTGTGTGAGCCTGACAAAAATACAATGATCGTCTTTTATAAATTGCGTTCGCGCATCTGATGGTCCAAAAGCTGTAAAATTAATGACAAAATAACGTTCTCAATTATGAGCACTTGTACTCGTTTTTCAAGGTAAAGGGGATGGATATGTTTGTGTTTTTTCGCTATGCGTGTTCAACGCGAGCAATCGTGATTGTAAGCAGGGACGTGACGACATGGGTTTTGGGGTTGTCTCATCCTCCCAAACAACATGTCCAACAGTTGGAAATTTGTTAAATATGTCACACCAATAGATTGAAAATGTTATCGTAGTTTTGGGGAATTTTTTGTATTTATACCAACAGTGATGTATTTTTCTGCTTTTTGTCAAAATCTTTGACTCAAATGGCCATCACTTGGAAACTTTCCAACCTTAGATGGATGTCAGTTCCGAAATGTCCACTGTGGTAGTTTAATGCTAATCTAAATGGAAGGATTGTGTAGTTTTCAGGTCAACATCTCAAACATTTCTCACACTGGTTATGCCATTGACGTCAAAAACTATTAGTTATTTTGTTTTATAAATCTAGGCTTGAATTTGCCTGGAGTTACATATCTAGATGCCAGGCTTTTTACAGTTTTCATGTTCAGATTTAAAAATTGTCTCCCACTGGGCTGAGGGGTCCTGGTTCCTCCCCGGTGGCCAGACAGAAATTGATAATCGATTTAAAAAATCGACGCTTGAATTTCCCTGGAGTTAGATGCTAGTATTTGTTTCCAGGTTCAGATTTCAGAATGTTCTCACATTGCGCCCGAGGGGTGGCCCTAGTCCTTCTTCCGTGGCCAGGATTGTGTAGTTTTCAGGTTCAAATTTCAAAGTATTCTTCCATTGTGACCATTGTGGTCACTCTAGCCGTCCATGATTGTACGTGTTTTGTTTTCGCTTGGCGCTGAACATTTAGTTTGTCATTTTGTTTTACAAATGTGGCGTCAAATCAGACAGAGCATCTTTAATATAATGAAATAGAGCTGACTGTAAAACACTCAATCGACCATTTCTGGCCTTGGTGAACGTGGTTGCATAAGGTTGCATAAGTTATAATATCTACCATGAGAAGTGGTGAATGTCGGTGATTAAAATATACGGATCCGGACAAGTATGACAGTGCTAATGTTTCAACCGCAGTTCGAAGACTCATTTTATTTATAGTGTACATTAGAATATATTTATGACTCATCCAAAACTTTGTATTTTGTAAATAAAATGTTCCAAAGCAATCGAAACACTCCTATATACAGTTATGACAAACTAAAACATGGAAATATCACAATTAGAACATGACATATTAGAAACGCCCATTGGTTTTGTCAAGCTCGTTGTATTTGGTAAAGAAATGTGTTTTGTTTTAATGGTCCAAGGTGGGGAGATCCAAGCAAATGGACGCTCTTAAGCCGACAACTCGAAATCCAGGTGACGGAGTTTTTCTATCAGATAATTACTCAACCGGTCAAGTATAGGAGATTTAGCAATGATGAGTATCAATACAATCCAGCACTAACGTTGTAAACTAACGTATCAATATAAAGCATGTTTTATCCATAAATTGCTATTTGACCATATTCTGATTGTTTTTATTTCGAAGAGGGTGCTTATAGTGATAGGAAAATTAGCGATAAAATATGGTACAATAAAACACACAATATCGCCATTAAACATTAACACGCTAGCAATGTTATAACCTATATCGATTGACGAACTTCCCTCCACTTAGAGGACATACTAATTTTGGAATTTTTCGACCGAATATTCGCACAAACAGAATGACCTCCGGTGTGGCGGTTAAAATTCGAGAAATGTTGTAAACTTTACGAAAGTATGCCTTTAAGAGACTAATTAAGACGCATAATATGCCTTCGTACGTGTGGAGTATTGGCGTGTAAGTCTTCGTACGTGTGGAGTATTGACGTATATGTCTTCGTACGTGTGGAGTATTGACGTATATGTCTTCGTACGTGTGGAGTATTGACGTATATGTCTTCGTACGTGTGGAGTATTGACGTATATGTCTTCGTACGTGTGGAGTATTGACGTATATGTCTTCGTACGTGTGGAGTATTGACGTATATGTCTTCGTACGTGTGGAGTATTGACGTATATGTCTTCGTACGTGTGGGGTATTGACGTATATGTCTGCGTACGTGTGTAGTATTGACGTATATGTCTTCGTACGTGTGAAGTATTGACGTATATGTCTTCGTACGTGTGGAGTATTGACGTATATGTCTTCGTACGTGTGGAGTATTGGCGTGTAAGTCTTCGTACGTGTGAAGTATTGACGTATATGTCTTCGTACGTGTGGAGTATTGACGTATATGTCTTCGTACGTGTGGAGTATTGACGTATATGTCAGAAGAAACAGTTTGATTCTCTGTGCAGGTTGACAGTCGTTGTTAAGATCGATTTAGATTTTCAATTTGAACGATTGTTGACGATAGCCCAACGATTTGGTGTTGACATTATTATATCCACAATGATCGAAAAGGTTGACAATTTCCCGAAAAGCATGATTTTCTAAGATTTGACCTCATTTAAGTGCGACCTGCTTTATCATCATCGCATGCATATATAGTAGCCATGCTGACCGTGTTATGAGGAGAGTCTCTTCTATGGCCTTGTAAACTTAACTGTTGGTGGCAATTTAAACAAGCTATGGCAACAAACACTATTCCATGTCAGGCCCATATCTATGGCAAGACAGTTTAATCTGTGGTTACAAATGAAGAGTTTGGTTTCCATACAATCACTGCTGAAGTATTTCCAGTCAACAGAAATTTAGTCAATCAAAACAAATGCTTATGCCAATTTTCAACAAGTTTGCATTACGTATCACCAATTATATATGCATGTAGTCCTTCTAGGAAGGATGGTGTTTATGACGGTCGTGTTTCTTTTTAATTTTGACAATAATTTTCCTAATAAGTGGACGTAGGCATGTTGTTGTATATCATCGGATTTTAGAGCACCTATAGCTGCAGAGTTCAAAATAATTTTGTTGTAAGTGTTATTATTTGTCATGGCCTATGACTTATATAGAGATAACATTAATTAGAGCACAATCCTATTGTTACAATCGTTCCCTGATTTTTGGTAAAGCACACCAATTATCAAGGCTAACGAAGGAATAGTTTAGTGATTATACTATTGTTAGGCATATGCAACTCATAACAGACAAATCGCGCGGGTGTTTTAAAGTGGGACCAGTTCGTGTTTCATATATATCTATTCACATTCAACGGCGATCAGTTCATGTTAATCACTTTGTTGGGCGTGGCTAATCGGGTATTGTGTCCAATCGCGGCCAGCGCACGGGTAGTGTGTCGTGGTCAAAACACGACCAACGGCACATCTCCAGTTGATTGCATTATGTGGGATAAATTGTGCTCTAAATCGGTCAGAGCACGCGAATAGTTCTTTACCAGAATAAATCTCCTCTTCTACTCGATTGATTATGGTAAAGAACAATTCTTGCACTCTAACCCTTACTTGAAACTCGATGAAATTGTTCACAATATTGCACGTAATGGCACTTGGTGTATTGATCTCAATTGTCCTGTCACCTATATCCACTGCTTCCCGTAGGCCTTAACACTTTGTCATGGTTTCAATAAAATGATCATGGCAGAACATTATGTGGTTAATATCACGGGAGCAGTAGAAGATTCCGAAGTTTACGGTCATTTCACAATTTAAAGGTGTGAGTGAGGATAAACGTCTTCTGTTCATGGGGAATGAAATTTATACGGATTGTAGACGCCTGAATTTGTAAATGTCATACATTAAATGATGATACCCCGCCCGTTTGGGGTCATTTCAGGAACGATAACTCTATTCGAAGTACATGACCTATTCCTCTGCAGTCCGCCCACGCATTGCATCATGGTCTATTTGTATGCCGGTTGTGCATGTCCGGACATGACCCGCTGGTTATATCCAGACTTCTCCATATGAATGGTATATTATCTACAGGTATATCACATGATGATCTCGGTGGGGGTAGTTTCAGTCTTGAATATTAAAGGGATACTAGGCTCTCACGGGGGGGATGATTGTGAAAGTGACACAAGGCACTCACTATGGATGAATGTTAAAGTAACACATGGCGCACACTGTGGGATAATGTTAAAGTGACACTCGCATTGAAAACTTCCAAAAATTAAAACTTCAAAAATTTCAAAAACTTCAAAAATTTCAAAATCTTCACATTTTTTAAAAACTTCAAAAATTTCAAAAATTTCAAAAACTTCAAAAATTTCAAAAACTTCAAAAACTTCACAAATTTCACAAATTTCACAAATTTCAAAAAACTTCAAAAATTAAACAAAATTCAGGATTTAGTCAAAAATATGGCTTGTTGCCATTCATCGGAAAGCTATGGGGGTACGGTGGTGAGCGCCACCGAAAAAAGCAAGTGAGCGAGGGAAAAAAGAGAAAAATAACATGACATGTGGTACATACTACAATTTATTATATTAACTATTCACTGTCACTTTCGTCCGAATTGTCATCACTTTCGTCAGATGTGTCATTTTTTTCGTCCATGAACTTTTCTAGCAATGGTCTGTACTTTAATATTGACATTTTCACTGCATCACGATCTTCAAAACCATTCTTCATATATTTGTCCACTTTATCCACCGGCCTTTCAATAGCCTTCGAAAATTTAGGTAAATTACTCATTTTAGTTCAGTGAATATGTCGTCTGGAGTTTCCTTTTTAACTTTTCCAATGTTTGTCTTCTTCGCTCTTCCTCCTTTTATCTCTTTAACTTTTAGCTACGGGTTTCCTTATATCAGGTTTCGCTTCAGTCTTGGGTAGGTCCTTCGAGTCATCGTAGGGTACATATTTATTAAGATCAAAGTCATAATAGTACGGAGTCCCCATTCCGGCTAAAGTTCAAAGTGTACTCTGAAGTAGTAATTTTTATAGGCGCGAAATTACCATCCAAGACGTATACGTTGTTGTTGATACAAATGTCAATGCACTTATGAGTGATTTCAAAATGCACACTCTATTATATAGATATGTGTAACCTGGTGACATGATGAAATCCATTGTGTACTGAGTTGACCTCCGGCTTCGTGCCGATTGGGTACTGAGCTGACCAATGACTGCTATTGTATCTTTTGACAGATAAGTCTTTACTTTTCTTATGTTGTTGTTGTTGTTGTTGTTGTTGTTGCTGTTGTTGTTGTTGTTGTTGTTGTTGTTGTTGCGGCGGCGGCGATGGTGCGATTGGCGCGGCGTGCGGTCCCTCTTCACACTTATACTTCATTTTCCTATATAATCAGTGAAATCGATCGTTCTTCTATACACCTATATTTATATAGAACAGAAACAAGGGAAAGTGGTGGACTAGTTCACTAGTTCAGGCTGTCATTCACAACGTCTCTTCGTGTTGTTTGTACTGGATACAAATTTATCACATTGGCTACAATACAACCTACCCATCCAAATGTCAATGCAATTATGAGTGAGTTCAACATGCACACTCTATTATATAGATATGTGTAACCTGGTGACATGATGAAATCCATTGTGTACTGAGTTGACCTCCGGCTTCGTGCCGATTGGGTACTGAGCTGACCAATGACTGCTATTGTATCTTTTGACAGATAAGTCTTTACTTTTCTTACGCCGGGGGTGTTGTTGATGTTGTTGTTGCTGTTGATGTTGTTGCGGCGGCGGCTGATGGTGCTGTTGTTGTTGTTGTTGTTGTGGCTGCTGTTGTGGAGTTATTGTTCTTAGGTAAAAATGATGATACCCACCCTGTTTGCCCCCCCCCCAGATCAGGAACGATAACTCTAGCCGAAGTACACGACCTACATTCTCTGCAGTACTCCTGTTGGTGTTAGTCTAGACAGTTTGACCTATATTCTCCGCCCACGCGTCGGTTTATTTGTATACCGGTTGGGTATGTCCAAAAAAATTCAAAAAACTTCAAAAATTAAACAAAATTAAGGATTTAGTCAAAAATATGGCTTGTTGCCATTCATCGGAAAGCTATGGGGGTACGGTGGTGAGCGCCACCGAAAAAAGCAAGTGAGCGAGGGAAAAAAGAGAAAAATAACATGACATGTGGTACATACTACAATTTATTATATTAACTATTCACTGTCACTTTCGTCCGAATTGTCATCACTTTCGTCAGAGGTGTCATTTTTTTCGTCCATGAACTTTTCTAGCAATGGTCTGTACTTTAATATTGACATTTTCACTGCATCACGATCTTCAAAACCATTCTTCATATATTTGTCCACTTTATCCACCGGCCTTTCAATAGCCTTCGAAAATTTAGGTAAATTACTCATTTTAGTTCAGTGAATATGTCGTCTGGAGTTTCCTTTTTAACTTTTCCAATGTTTGTCTTCTTCGCTCTTCCTCCTTTTATCTCTTTAACTTTTATCTTCTTAGCTACGGGTTTCCTTATATCAGGTTTCGCTTCAGTCTTGGGTAGGTCTTTCGAGTCATCGTAGGGTACATATTTATTATGATCAAAGTCATAATAGTACGGAGTCCCCATTCCGGCTAAAGTTCAAAGTGTACTCTGAAGTAGTAATTTTTATAGGCGCGAAATTACCATCCAAGACGTATACGTTGTTGTTGATACAAATGTCAATGCAATTATGAGTGATTTCAAAATGCACACTCTATTATATAGATATGTGTAACCTGGTGACATGATGAAATCCATTGTGTACTGAGTTGACCTCCGGCTTCGTGCCGATTGGGTACTGAGCTGACCAATGACTGCTATTGTATCTTTTGACAGATAAGTCTTTACTTTTCTTACGCCGGGGGTGTTGTTGATGTTGTTGTTGTTGTTGTTGCTGTTGTTGTTGTTGTTGCGGCGATGGTGCGATTGGCGCGGCGGCAGTGTGGGGGTGAGGGGGCCGCACGCCGCGCCAATCGCACCATCGCCGCCGCCGCAACAACAACAATAACAACAACAGCAACAACAACAACAACAACAACAACAACATCAACAACACCCCCGGCGTAAGAAAAGTAAAGACTTATCTGTCAAAAGATACAATAGCAGTCATTGGTCAGCTCAGTACCCAATCGGCACGAAGCCGGAGGTCAACTCAGTACACAATGGATTTCATCATGTCACCAGGTTACACATATCTATATAATAGAGTGTGCATGTTGAAATCACTCATAATTGCATTGACATTTGGATGGGTAGGTTGTATTGTAGCCAATGTGATAAATTTGTATCCAGTACAAACAACACGAAGAGACGTTGTGAATGACAGCCTGAACTAGTGAACTAGTCCACCACTTTCCCTTGTTTCTGTTCTATATAAATATAGGTGTATAGAAGAACGATCGATTTCACTGATTATATAGGAAAATGAAGTATAAGTGTGAAGAGGGGGCCGCACGCCGCGCCAATCGCACCATCGCCGCCGCCGCAACAACAACAACAACAACAACAGCAACAACAACAACAACAACAACAACATCAACAACACCCCCGGCGTAAGAAAAGTAAAGACTTATCTGTCAAAAGATACAATAGCAGTCATTGGTCAGCTCAGTACCCAATCGGCACGAAGCCGGAGGTCAACTCAGTACACAATGGATTTCATCATGTCACCAGGTTACACATATCTATATAATAGAGTGTGCATTTTGAAATCACTCATAATTGCATTGACATTTGTATCAACAACAACGTATACGTCTTGGATGGTAATTTCGCGCCTATAAAAATTACTACTTCAGAGTACACTTTGAACTTTAGCCGGAATGGGGACTCCGTACTATTATGACTTTGATCTTAATAAATATGTACCCTACGATGACTCGAAGGACCTACCCAAGACTGAAGCGAAACCTGATATAAGGAAACCCGTAGCTAAGAAGATAAAAGTTAAAGAGATAAAAGGAGGAAGAGCGAAGAAGACAAACATTGGAAAAGTTAAAAAAGAAACTCCAGACGACATATTCACTGAACTAAAATGAGTAATTTACCTAAATTTTCGAAGGCTATTGAAAGGCCGGTGGATAAAGTGGACAAATATATGAAGAATGGTTTTGAAGATCGTGATGCAGTGAAAATGTCAATATTAAAGTACAGACCATTGCTAGAAAAGTTCATGGACGAAAAAAATGACACATCTGACGAAAGTGATGACAATTCGGACGAAAGTGACAGTGAATAGTTAATATAATAAATTGTAGTATGTACCACATGTCATGTTATTTTTCTCTTTTTCCCCTCGCTCACTTGCTTTTTTCGGTGGCGCTCACCACCGTACCCCCGTAGCTTTCCGATGAATGGCAACAAGCCATATTTTTGACTAAATCCTGAATTTTGTTTAATTTTTGAAGTTTTTTGAAATTTGTGAAATTTTGAATTTTTTGAAGTTTTTGAAATTTTTGAAATTTTTGAAGTTTTTAAAAAATGTGAAGATTTTGAAATTTTTGAAGTTTTTGAAATTTTTGAAGTTTTAATTTTTGGAAGTTTTCAATGCGAGTGTCACTTTAACATTATCCCACAGTGTGCGCCATGTGTTACTTTAACATTCATCCATAGTGAGTGCCTTGTGTCACTTTCACAATCATCCCCCCCGTGAGAGCCTACTATCCCTTTAATATTCAAGACTGAAACTACCCCCACCGAGATCATCATGTGATATACCTGTAGATAATATACCATTCATATGGAGAAGTCTGGATATAACCAGCGGGTCATGTCCGGACATGCACAACCGGCATACAAATAGACCATGATGCAATGCGTGGGCGGACTGCAGAGGAATAGGTCATGTACTTCGAATAGAGTTATCGTTCCTGAAATGACCCCAAACGGGCGGGGTATCATCAATTAAATGTTCATACTCAACCAAATCACAGATGCAGCTAAAGCCAAAATAATACTTTAAAACACACATGGTGTTTGTTTTATTTGTGTTGCCGATATCAGTAAATCCTTCAGAGGGAATATGTACGAATGGCGTTTCTATCTTTAAGGAGCAAACGTTTATACATGTATATTTCGTTTTTATTTACCAACTCGGTCGATTATTCATATATGGCAAGAAACGTGAGCAAAAAGTTAAGGGGTATGTTTTTGTCTCATGTATAAAGCCTTGATACAAAGCGGGACAAGCGTTACAAAAGCTGATAAAAGATATTTTATTTCCCATCGTTATCTGCGTCCCATGCAGTAGTAACCCTTGATTCAGAGCGATACAAGCGATACATAATCTTATAGAGGTGATTTTATTTATCATCGTTATCTGCGTCCCAGTAGTAACCCTTGATACAGAGCGATACAAGCGTTACAGAATCTTATATAAAGATGGTTTTATTTCAAGAATTAGATAGTCTTATCAGTGTAGATAGTTGACGCATGTCAGGGTCAAAACGTGTACCTCATCCCCGGAATTAGACCGCGGTGTTTACAATGAACGTGAACATAAATACAAAAGTCGATATTTCTATAATTGATAAAAACAAGACAGTCAAAGACTGTGGGGTCGCTCAACAGACTGCAAAGACTGATGAGACTGGGACTCTGGAGACCACGATAGTCAGAACTTTTCATAAGCACTTTGAAAAAAGTAGATCTAAACACGATATGTGGCTAGAGAGGCTTCAGTAGTGTACAGTGGGTAATTTCAAGGTAAATATCCACCATGAAATTGCCCACTGTTCACTACTGATCACCCCCCCCCCCTCCTCCAGCTCAAGTCCGCTCCCGACCGGGCTCCAGACTCCCAAGTCTTGGGTTGGAATTTCACAACCGACATCTCAAACTTTCTCAATTTTTGGAAATTTCCAATCTCACAAGCACCTTTTTATAAAACCATTTAGACATGTTTGAAGCCCATTTATCCATGGACCCAAAACACCATACATGTATGTCAGATTAATCAGTTAGGTAGTTCCAAGGAAGATGTTTTAATGAATTTGGTATTTCAATGATTTTTTAAACACAAAATTGTTAACTCCCCATAGCCCCCGTCATTTCTTAACAGGTTGACCTGATGTTAACAAATCTGAATATCAGTCACTAAAGGATCATCCATACTATATGTAAGCTAAATAGTCCAACCTCTCTTGAGAAGACAATTTAAGAATGACTATAGAGACATACAGTTATGTCCCTGGTCCCACCCTATTTAACCTGGTGATCACATCTGAATAAATTTCAATACCAGACACCAAAGAACCCTTCATACTAAATATCAGCAAAATAGACCTGTTAACATTTGTGGCGATTTCGGTCGAACAGTTTAACCCGAAGTAGGAAAATGTGGACTGTTACTGGTTGAAAAATCAAATCTACAGCCTCATTGCCTCCACCCAGGCAGCTTAGAAATCAATAGGAATCTATATATTATTATACCAGTATCAAACAGCATACATACAGGTAGGGTGGGTGGTTGAGAGTTAAATCTCTTATCTCTGCCCTTATTTGAACAAATGTGAATCCCCATCTATGAGATCTATTCATCTAGAAATTTCAAACGGTAGATTTTAAGAGTTGAAGAAAACTGATTTTCCTCAAAAGTTTCCTAAAAATGACCTCACGTGTACAAATCTGAACCCCACTCACCAAAGGACCCTCCATACCAAAAGCTAAATAGGCCTGATGGTTTCTGAAGAATTACTATGGAGGGAAAGAGTTATGGCCCTGGCTTCTCACCTATATGACCTGATGAACTCATTTGAACAAATCTGAATGCGAGTCAAAATATATAAACCATTTCGGTCTTTAATATGTATGTGGAGAAGAACAAAATTGATGGACGGATGGAAACATCCCAACAGAGGGATGGACGGGAGGACATACTGACAGACAAATTCAATCCAATATACCCCCCCCCCCCCAAGTTTTCTTTACAAATCAGGGTATAATGAGTACAACTGATAGGTGGTGGATAAGAATATAATAGTGGAACAGCCAAGCCTGAATATAGTGTCTGACTTTTGCAGAATGAGGTCACTAAAGGGTTAATTTAGTGCTGCAATCCTGTAAGGTGGGCTAGCATCACAAAATTCACCCTCTGTGGACCTCATTATGCTTAGGCCTCAACTGCCATGGGAGACATAGGAACAGATTGAAGTTGTCCAGTTAATTGTTGATGTGCACCCATTGGGCACTTCAATTATCAATTTTATCTTATGACAGCAAATTAGGGAATATAGAAACTGAACAGAAGGGAAAAAGTAAGTAGAAATGTCAATTTAAGACCTGTATACTTCCCTGAAGATGAGGCCTAAGCAGAATGAGGTCCCTGGAGAGTGTATTTGGTGATGCTAGCCTACTGTGCAGAGTAGCATCACTAAATTCACCCTCTGGGGACCTCATTCTGCAAATGTCAGACATACAGCATTTTGTTTTGATATGATATGTTAATGATACACACAGAGCATGACTGTTTACACCTAGCTGTCAGCCAGCTAGATAACATCTGAATTGATGACTGTTATTAACTCTTTCTGTCTGGGGCTAATACCATACTTTATGGATGTTACAAGGTGTCAGTTTTTCTAATTAATTTTTTCTTGACTGCAGTGGGTGCAGGGCGGCGCAGATTGGGGGGGGGGGGTGGTAGTGGGGACAGGGGTGTAGAGGGAAAGGGGTGGAATGGGGTGTTTTGTGTCTAAAAAAATACAAAAAATCAGGGGTTAAAATGAAAAAAATATTTTTGTATTGGTTCATTTTGAATTGTGATTTGTTTTTTGAATTGAGCGAGGATTTAAATTTAACAATATTTAAAAAAAAAAAAAAAAAAAAAAAAAAAAATTTAAAGTTATGTTCCTGACACGGCCCCTATTTGACACACTGACCCCATTTGAACAAATCTGAACCCCAGTCACACAAGGACCCACCATACAAAATATTAGCTAAATCGGCCTGATGATTCTGGAGAAGAAGTCATTCTAATAATTACTAGGGAGAATAGAGTTATGTCCCTGATTCTGCCCCTATTTGACCCAGTGACCCCATTTGAACAAATCTGACCCCCAGTCACTCAAGGACCTTCCATACCAAATATAAGCTAAATAGGCCTGATTGTTCTTGAAAAGAAGTTGTTTTAAGAATTACTATGGCGGGAAAGAGTTATGGCCCTAGCTTCGCAACTATTTGACTCAGTGACCTTATTTTAACAAATCTGAGTCTGAGTCAAGCAGGGAACATCCACACCAAATATGAACTCATTTGGCCTTATCATACTGGAGAAGAAGATGATTGTTGACGGACGGACGGACGGACGGACGGTCAGACGTACTGGTCAGAGTATAGTTGTGGGGTGACCGCACTGGTCAGATAATACTTGTGGGTTGCGATCTTTTGTTTGAGTAATTTGTGGGGTGCAACCCACAACTGGTGAGCTAAAAAGCTCGTTGTAATTACTTACCTTGGTGCATATATATGTTTTAGCAGACATTTGACGAATCATGTCGATATTAAGTTATGCGTATCCATGAACGCTCGCAATGTTTGCTCCAAGAACATCCACCCCTTGTCTATTTTCGATTTCACAGATTCAAGACCAAATTTTAACGCCCGGAATCAGGTTGTGATACAGCGAGTCGCTTTTAGTTTGCACTGTGCTTAACACATCTCCGTCGTCCTTTGTTGATAACACAAACGAATCGCGAACATCTATTCAACGATAATGGCGAGACCAGAAAACAACAAGAAAACTAAGATGCATGCATCAGGTCGGCCGTGAACTATCTACCATAGAATTGTTGTAGCTATCGATTATATATTTTGAAACACCTGTCTGTATGTATGTATGTATGTGTGTATGCGTGAATGCATGTGTGTATGTGTTATAGACTCTAACACTGCTCGAATTTGGTATTTAACGTGTCAACTTGACCTCGCTCATAGGCATGTTTCTGGACCTTGACCGATCCGACTAAAAATTTGTGTGTAGGACTACTTCGATCCCGGGAGCAATATGGACGGGTCCAATTTCACGTGGGACCATGTTCTCGAACGTGCTGATATAGGCATGTTTCTGGACCAATTGAACAATAGTTTGGCCAGACGCTGTATATACTGGGTACTGTCCAGATGGAGGCGATCACAAAAAAAATCCCTAACTAGCCCGAACGAAGTCGAGTACATCAGCTAGTTTAATATATATTTTGGACATTTGTCTGTCTGTTTGTCTGTTAGCTATGGCCGGGAAAACTGCCGGACAGATTTGACGAAATTTGATACCTAGGGGAAATTATTTCCAGGGAGTATTTTGGACGGGTCAAATCTTGATCCCGACCTGACTTTGACATTCAAAAAGATCAATTCAAGGTCAAATCTGGTAAAACGGAAGTATTTCAACGAAATTTGATACCTACTGTTACTTTTGTCCCAGGAGTGTTTCGGGTGGGTCAAATCATGACCCTGACCTGATCTTGACATTCAAAATTGTCAATTCAAGGTCAAATCGGGTATAAAGCCGGGCGGATTTCGACGGGTACTTTTGTCGTGAATTTTGTCCGGGGAGTGTTTTGGACGGGTCAAATCGTGACCCCGACATGACCTTCACCTTTAAAATAGTCAATTCAAGGTTAAATCGCGCATTTCTCCGAAAATCAGAGGGGAACATCCCGGACGAAGTGGGGTCCACGAGCTACTATTATATATTTCTAGATTTAGTTACAAACTAAATACCTGTATATTGTACAAAGAAATGTTTGACAAATATATCTGTATCAATATTACCATACGGGTCATTAAAATAGATACGACGAAACAAATTTTGAAGGGTGCATGTATCAGGTAAATTTTTATATTTCAAATGATGACAGGAATGCAGAAAGTTGAAGTACCTACGTAATACTGGCTATCCGCATGAAGAGATATACATGTATATAAAAACCAGATGAGGGATATGTCTGTACAGTTGCTAAACAATTCAGTCATGCAAAAGAGGATCAAAGAGTAAGATACCAAATTGCTGCCTGTGGTAATGTTTTTTAACGAAATTCGGGAAAATTAGATTACTCTCACCCTGGTTATCCAGAAGATAATTGTGGAATCTGATGACGATCGGACAAGGGTGTCGTCTGTAGGATCAACCAAATTATTTAGCCATAAAAATAGTAAAATTGAACATCACCGCTGGCAGTGATGTCTTCACAAGGACAGTTTGAGAACAAAATATGGCTCACATCTAGCGGTGACCCAAAATATCCACATAAGAAAAAGTTCTCCAATAAAAGCTGGCTGCAGGGTGCGCCAATTGATTCAAATTCGAAATTTAGCATGGTGTACTGCTTGTGGCCATGTTTTCCCCGCAAATTTGATAGACTGATGGACAAAACCACTGAATCCGTTGAATCAATATACATGTATACATGGATTAATTTATATGCATTGTTATACACAGTACTGGTATATAAAGGTACTGAAAATAACTATATTACTAGTATACGCAAAATAAACCATATATCATGGCTATGGGTTCTAATATCCGAACATGACAGCTGAGAACTTGGTGTGAATTAAAGAGTGGTGGTTTCTCAAGCATATCTAACCCTCCACGTTAGGAACATGCCATCAAATGTCATAAGTATAATCTAGCTTGAGGACAGAAGTGATCCATAAAACCCCCCTTAATTCAACCAGGTCCTCGCGCGATGTATGATCGATCACATGATGATCTAGGGGGATTAGAATTGATGTATAAAAACAGCACTGCATGTAAATATAAAATAAAATAGTGCTACATCTTATTACAGATTATTGCCATATATAATCAGTGATTATACAGACAGTCTGACAAAATAAAGTTTCAGTGACACTCTATCCGAAGAGGGGAATAATTTCATCTGTTACAGTCAATGGAGCAATTATGAATCTGGAAAGGTGAAATTTCTAAGTAATACTAGATATCGACATGACGCGATAAAATATAACGTAAATGCAATATGGCCGCTGGCGACCATTTTTTCCTATGAAATTAAAAAAATATTTGATAGCTCTCATCTGATAGATCAATATCAAGATAAATATGAAGTTTGGTGATGATCGGATGAGTGAAGTGGACTGTGGTCTGTGCTAAACGGTTTAGTAATGCTTAAAAATATTCTTACCTTAATATTTTTATGTTCACTTTATAAACTTCACTGAGTCATCTTTGTCATGTATTGAGTTTGATATCTTTTGTTAACAGTTTATAAATCATGTATGTGTCATGTTTGTTATTTTAATTTATGTGTTTATTATCATTAAATAAAGTTGCATTCCTTAAAAAGATTCTTACCTCAATGTTTTTATGTTCACTTTATAAACTCCACTGAGTCATCTTTGTCATGTATTGAATTTGATATCTTTTGTTAACAGTTTATAAATTATGTATGTCTCGTGTTCGTTATTATATTATATACACTTTATAGTGTGTTTTCAGAACGAAAATAAATTGAATAAAATCAACAAATTTGTAAATTTAAAAACAATTCAAACGTTGTTGTATTCCATGTCCCAGCCCGGACATATACACCAAATTTCAATAATATTCATTGAGAAACAACGGACCAAACGCTATATAACACCCGTATACATCTTTTATTCCGAATCGGACTCGGGTACATGTTATAGTAGGTACCGAATTGACACACGTCGACTGGGCGAGTTGGCCATGGGGCGATTAGGCCGATTCCGGGACATTCTATAATTTACCGTATGTATCCGTTTACGCGTAGTTTACTTTAGAAAGTTCCGCAATTAATACCGTAAATAGAGCGACCTTATTTGACAGAGAATGCCTCTGTTATTGATTATCAAGTTACTGTACATTAAAAACGACAAATTCACATGCTCGTTCAAGCGCAGTAGGCTATTTTCCCCATGTTAAAGGACATCCACAAATACTAAATAACGCTAACCTACTGCCGAATGTTTGACACGACAACTGTTAACATATTTGGGCTGAATTCATCTGACGCGGTATTATTCCTCAAAATAAACAACAAAACCATCGTTACTTGGAAATGTAGTTTGGGCTAACATTTACATAAATCCTCCAGATCAATTATCCGACACACACGTCAGATGAAAAAGTCACATGAAGTAACCGGCCAAATTGGCCGAAATAACAAAGCGGGATTGATTATAAGCTGGTAACGAGACAGATAGAGTAATGTCCCATTGACTGCAATCTGTAAAAGCAAAACAATTAAGCCCCACAAGGTGTACCAGCATGTACATAAACACACTATATAACTTCAAAGCAAATCTGTATATCAATGAAAGTGGCAATGACGCTCTAGTTCAATTTGGATAGAGATAATGTCATGCATTACTGTCAAAAGGGCAGGGTCTGCGCTGGACCAAATTCACTTTTGCCAAATAAGTTGCCAATTGAAAATATGTTTTGTAAAATTATTTTAGCATTTGCCAAATGCTATCCCGATAGTATCATTTTCTTCAACCTTTTGAAGCGAATTATTCTGGTAAAGAACTATTCGCGTACTCTGACCGACTTAGAGCACAATTTATCCCACATAATGCAATCAACTGGAAATGAGCCGTTGGTCGTGTTTTGACCACGATGCACCACCCGTGCGCTGGCCGCGATTTGACACAATATCCGGTTAGCCACGCCCAACAAAGTGATTAACATGAACTGATCGCCGTTGAATGTCAATAGATATGTCCGAAACAACACGAACTGGTCCCACTTTAAAGCACCCGTGCGATTTGTCTCTTATGAGTTGCGTATACCTAACAATAGGATAATCGCTGAACTATTCCTTCGCCAGCCTTGAGAATTGGTGTGCTTTACCAAAAATCAGGGGCCAATTGTAACAATGGGATTGTGCTCTAATTAATGTTATCTCTATATGAGTCATAGGCCATGAAAAATAAAAACACTTACAACAACATTATTTTGAACTCTGCGGCTATAGGTGCTGTAAAATCCGAAGATATACAACAACATGCCTATGTCCACTTATTAGGAAAATTATTGTCAAAATTAAAAAGAAACACGACCGTCATAAACAACATCCTTCCACTTGGTGTATTGATCTCAATTGTCTTGTCACATATATTCACTGCTTCCCGTAGGCCTTAACACTTTGTCATGGTTTCAATACAATGATCATGGCATAACATTATGTGGTTAATATCACGGGAGCAGTAGAAGATTCCGAAGTTTACGGTCATTTCACAATTTAAAGGTGTGAGTGAGGATAAACGTCTTCTGATCATGGGGAAGGAAATTTATACGGATTGTAGACGCCTGAATTTGTAAATGTCATACATTAAATGTTCATACTCAACCAAATCACAGATGCAGCTAAAGCCAAAATAATACTTTAAAACACACATGGTGCTTGTTTTATTTGTATTGCCGATATCAGTAAATCCTTCAGAGGAATATGTACGAATGGTGTTTCTATCTTTAAGGAGCAAACGTTTATATATTTCGTTTTTATTTACCAACTTGGTCGATTATTCATACATGGCAAGAAACGTGAGCAAAAAGTTAAGGGGTATGTTTTTGTCCCATGTAGAAAGCATTGATACAAAGCGGGACAAGCGTTACAAAAGCTGATAAAAGATATTTTATTTCCCATCGTTATATGCGCCCCATGCAGTAGTAACCCTTGATACAGAGAGCGATACAAGCGTTACAGAAGTTTAAGGAATCGTTTTTATTTCTAGTGATTATCTGCGTCCCAGCAGTAACCCTTGATTCAGAGCGATACAAGCGATACTTAATCTTATAGAGGTGATTTTATTTGTCATCGTTATCTGCGTCCCAGTAGTAACCCTTGATACAGAGCGATACAAGCGTTACAGAATCTTATATAGAGGTGATTTTATTTCTCAACGTTATCTGCCTCCCAGCAGTAGCCCTTGATACAGAGCGATACAAGCGTTACAGAATCAGCCTTAAATATACAAGCATTTCAAGAATTAAATAGTCTTATCAGTGTAGATAGTTGACGCATGTCAGGGTCAAAACATGTACCTCATCCCCGGAACTAGACCGCGGTGTTTACAATGAACGTGAACATAAATACAAAAGTCGATATTTCTATAATTGATAACAAAAGCTCGTTGTAATTACTTACCTTGGTGCATATATATGTTTTAGCAGACATTTGACGAATCAGGTCGATATTAAGTTATGCGTATCCATGAACGCTCGCAATGTTTGCTCCAAGAACCTCCATGCCTTGTCTATTTTCGATTTCACAGATTCAAGACAAAATTTTAACGCCCGGAATCAGGTTGTGATACCGCGAGTCGCTTTTAGTTTGCACTGTGCTTAACACATCTCCGTCGTCCTTTGTTGATAACATAAAAGAATCGCGAACATCTATTCAACGATAATAGCGAGACCAGAACACAACAAGAAAACTAAGATGCATGCATCAGGTCGGCCGTGAACTATCTACCATAGAATTGTTGTAGCTATCGATTATACATTTTGGAA
This sequence comes from Siphonodentalium dalli, assembly GCA_032622095.1. Lineage (NCBI taxonomy): Eukaryota > Metazoa > Mollusca > Scaphopoda > Gadilida > Siphonodentaliidae > Siphonodentalium > Siphonodentalium dalli. The sequence continues at coordinate 47,619,436 of CP136066.1, forward strand.
AACCTGTCTGTATGTATGTGTGTATGCATGAATGCATGTGTGTATGTGTTATAGACTCTAACACTGCTCGACTGATCCGACTCGGATTTGGTATTTAACGTGTCAACTTGACCTCGCTCATAGGCATGTTTCTGGACCTTGACCGATCCGACTAAAAATTTGTGTGTAGGACTACTTCGATCCCGGGAGCAATATGGACGGGTCCAATTTCACGTGGGACCATGTTCTCGAACGTGCTGATGTAGGCATGTTTCTGGACTATTTGGACGGGTCAAATCTTGATCCCGACCTGACTTTGACATTCAAAAAGATCAATTCAAGGTCAAATCTGGTAAAACGGAAGTATTTCAACGAAATATAATACCTACTGTTACTTTTGTCCCAGGAGTGTTTCGGGTGGGTCAAATTATGACCCTGACCTGATCTTGACATTCAAAATTGTCAATTCAAGGTCAAATCGGGTAAAGCCGGGCGGATTTCGACGGGTACTTTTGTCGTGACTTTTGTCCGGGGAGTGTTTTGGACGGATCAAATCGTGACCCGACATGACGTTCACCTTTAAAATGGTCAATTCAAGGTTAAATCGCGCAATTCTCCGAAAATCAGAGGGGAACATCCCGGACGAAGTAGGGTCCACCAGCTACTATTATATATTTCTAGATTTAGTTACAAACTAAATACCTGTATATTGTACAAAGAAATGTTTGACAAATATATCTGTATCAATATTACCATACGGGTCATTAAAATAGATACGACGAAACAAATTTTGAAGGGTGCATGGTATCAGGTAAATTTTTATATTTCAAATGATGACAGGAATGCGGAAAGTTGAAGTACCTACGTAATACTGGCGTTCCGATTGAAGAGATATACATGTATATAAAAACCAAAATAGAAGATGACTGCTGGCGACAATGTTTTCCAAAAAAATTCAAAGCATTCGATAGCTCCCATCTAGTTGTCAGCCCGAAGATCAATATAAAGTGTGGTGACTATCAGATGAGGGATATGACTGTACAGTTGCTAAACAATTCAGTCACGCAAAAGAGGATCAAACAGTAAGATACCAAATTGCTGCCTGTGGTAATGTTTTTTAACGAAATTCGGGAAAATTAGATTACTCTCACCCTGGTTATCCAGAAGATCATTGTGGAATCTGGTGACGATCGGACAAGGGGTGTCGTCTGTAGGATCAACCAAATTATTTAGCCATAAAAATAGTAAAATTCAAGATCACCGCTGGCAGTGATGTCTTCACAAGGACAGCTTGAGAACAAAACATGGCTCACATCTAGCGGTGACCCAAACTATCCACATGAGAAAAAGTTATCCAATAACAGCTGGCTGCAGGGTGCGCCAATTGATTCAAATTCGAAATTTAACAGGGTGTACTGGTTGTGGCCATGTTTTCCCCGCAAATTTGATAGACTGATGGACAAAACCACTGAATCCGTTGAATCAATATACATGTATACATGGATTAATTTATATGCATTGTTATACACAGTATTGGTATATAAAGGTACTGAAAATAACAATATTACTAGTATACACAAAATAAACCATATATCATGGCTATGGGTTCTAATATCCGAATATGACAGCTGATAACTTGGTGTGAATTGAAGAGTGGTGGTGTCTCAAGCATATCTAACCCTCCACGTTAGGAACATGCCATTAAATGTCATAAGTATAATCTAGCTTGAGGACAGAAGTTTTCCAAAAAAAAACCCTTAATTCAACCAGGTCCTCGCGCGATGTATGGTCGATCACATGATGATCTAGGGGGGATTAGAATTGTTGTATAAAAACAGCACTGCATGTAAATATAAAATAAAATAGTGCTACATCTTATTACAGATTATTGCCATATATAATCAGTGACTATACAGACAGTCTGACAAAATAAAGTTTCAGTGACACTCTATCCGAAGAGGGGAATAATTCCATCTGTTACAGTCAATGGAGCAATTATGAATCTGGAAAGGTGAAATTTCTAAGTAATACTAGATATCGACATGACGCGATAACATATAACGTAAATGCAATATGGCCGCTGGCGACCATTTTTTCCTATAAAATTAAAAAAATATTTGATAGCTCTCATCTGATAGATGAATATCAAGATAAATATGAAGTTTAGTGATGATCGGATGAGCCAAGTGGACTGTGCTAAACGGTTTAGTAATGCTTAAAAAGATTTTTACCTTAATATGTTTATGTTCACTTTATAAACTTCACTGAGTCATCTTTGTCATGTATTGAGTTTGATATCTTTTGTTAACAGTTTATAAATCATGTATGTCTCATGTTTTTATTTTAATTTATGTGTTTATTATCATTAAATAAAGTTGCATTCCTTAAAAAGATTCTTACCTCAATGTTTTTATGTTCACTTTATAAACTCCACTGAGTCATCTTTGTCATATATTGAATTTGATATCTTTTGTTAACAGTTTATAAATTATGTATGTCTCGTGTTCGTTATTATATTATATACACTTTATAGTGTGTTTCAGAACGAAAACAAAATCAACAAAATCAACAAATTTGTAAATTTAAAAACAATTCAAACGTTGTTGTATTCCATGTCCCAGCCCGGACATATACACCAAATTTCAATAATATTCATTGAGAAACAACGGACCAAACGCCATATAACACCCCGTAAGCATCTTTTATTCCGAGTTGGCCTTTTATTCCGAATTGGCACGCGCCATTGGAGCGAGTTAGCCATGGGGCGAGTACGCCGATTCCGACACCTTTTCTATTTGCAGCAGGTTAAGTTTACGCGTAATTTAATTTACAAAGTTCCCCAATTGGTATCGTAAATAGAGCGACCTTATTTGACAGAGAATGCCTATGTTATTGATTATAAAGTTGCTATACATTAAAAACGACAATTCACATGCTCGTTCAAGCGCAGTAGTCTATTTTCCCCATGTTAAAGGACATCCACAAATACTAAATAACGCTAACTTACTGCCGAATGTTTTACACGACAACTGTTAACATATTTGGGCTGAATTCATCTGACGCGGTATTATTCCTCAAAATAAACAACAAAACCATCGTTACTTGGAAATGTAGTTTGGGCTAACATTTACATAAATCCTCCATATCATTATTCCGACACACACGTCAGATGAAAAACTCACATGAAGTAACCGGCCAAATTGGCCGAAATAACATAGCGGCATTGATTATATAAGCTGGTAACGATACAGATAGAGTAACGTCTCATTGACTGCAATTTGTAAAAGCAAAACAATAAAGCCCCATAAGGCGTGCCAGCATGTAACTAAACACACTATATAACTTCAAAGCAAATCTGTATATCAATGAAAGCGGCAATGACGCTCTAGTTCAATTTGGATAGAGATAATGTCATGCATTACTGTCAAAAGGGCAGGGTCTGCGCTGGACCAAAATTCACTTTTGCCAAATAAATTGCCAATTGAAAATATGTTTTGTCAAATTATTTTAGCATTTGCCAAATGCTATCCCTGATAGTATCATTTTCTTCAACCTTTTGAAGAGAATTATTCTGGTAAAGAACTATTCGCGTACTCTGACCGACTTAGAGCACAATTTATCCCACATAATGATATCAACTGGAAATGTGCCGTTGGTCGTGTTTTGACCACGATGCACTACCCGTGCGCTGGCCGCGATTGGACACAATATCCGGTTAGCCACGCCCAACAAAGTGATTAACATGAACTGATCGCCGTTGAATGTGAATAGATATGTCTGAAACAACACGAACTGGTCCCACTTTAAAGCACCGTGCGATTTGTCTGTTATGAGTTCCGTATGCCTAACAATAGGATAATCGCTGAACTATTCCTTCGCCAGCCTTGAGAATTGGTGTGCTTTACCAAAAATCAGGGGACAATTGTAACAATGGGATTGTGCTCTAATTAATGTTATCTCTATATGAGTCATAGGCCATGAAAAATAATAACACTTACAACAAAATTATTTTGAACTCTGCGGCTATAGGTGCTCTAAAATCCGAATATATACAACAACATGCCTATGTCCACTTATTAGGAAAATTATTGTCAAAATTAAAAAGAAACACGACCGTCATAAACACCATCCTTCCAAGAAGGACTATATATAATTGGTGATACGTAATGCAAACTTGTTGAAAATTGGCATAATCATTTGTTTTGATTGACTAAATTTCTGTTGACTGGAAATACGTCAGCAGTGATTGTATGGAAACCAAACTCTTCATTTGTAACCACATATTAAACTGTCTTGCCATAGATATGGGCCTGACATGGAATAGTGTTTGTTGTCATAGCTTGTTTAAATTTCCACCATCAGTTAAGTTTACAAGGCCATAGAAGAGACTCCCCTCAAAACACGGTCAGCATGGCTACTATATATGCATGTGATGATGATAATGCAGGTCGCACTTAAATGAGGTCAAATCTTAGAAAATCATGCTTTTCGGGAAATTGTCAACCTTTTCGATCATTATGGATATAATAATGTCAACACCAAATCGTTGAGCTATCGTCCGAATATATACAACAACATGCCTATGTCCACTTATTAGGAACATTATTGTCAAAATTAAAAAGAAACACGACCGTCATAAACAACATCCTTCCACTTGGTGTATTGATCTCAATTGTCTTGTCTGATGATACCCACCCCAGTTGGGGTTATTTCAGGAACGATAACTCTATCCGACTTTTACTCCGCAGTACATGGAGTTTGACCTATATTCTCCGCCCACGCGTCGGTCTATTTGTATACCGGTTGGACATGTCCGGACATGACCCGCTGGTTATATCCAGATTTCTCCATATGAATGGTATATTATCTACATGTATATCACGTGATGATCTCGGTGTAGTAGCTTCAGTCTTGAATATTAAAGGGATACTAGTCTCTCACGGGGGATGATTATTAAAGTGACACTCACTATGGATGAATGTTAAAGTAACACATGGCGCACACTGTGGGATAATGTTAAAGTGACACTCGCATTGAAAACTTCCAAAAAGTTCAAAAAGGTCAAAAAGTTCAAAAAGTTCAAAAAGTTCAAAAAGTTCAAAAATTTCAAAAAGTTCAAAAATTTCAAAAAGTTCACAAAAATTTCAAAAACTTACAAAATTTCAAAAATTTCGAAAAACTTCAAAAACTTCACAAATTTCACAAATTTCACAAATTTCGCAAATTTCAAAAAACTTCAAAAATTAAACAAAATTCAGGATTTAGTCATAAATGTGACCCGCTATATCAAATCCAGTCGGAAGTCGGGATTTTTTTTATCCTGTGCCAATGCATTCTCTTATCTATGCGAGTCGACCAGCCGCCCGCGCGGCGGCGGCGGCGGCGGCGGCGGCGGCGGCGGCGGCGGCGGCGGCTGTAATGCGCATGTCAACGCCGCGCCGCCGGCGGCGGCGGCAACTACATAATCCTATGGCATGCAAAGAAATTGGCGGCGGCGGTTAAGGATTTAGTCAGTGATGATACTGTTGTTGTTGTTGTTGTTGGTGTTGTTGGTGTTGTTGTTGTTGTTGTGGCTGATGATACTGTTGTTGTTGTTGTTGTTGTTGTTCTGAAGGCGTGTGTTTAACTTTGATATGACGCTTCAAACTATCTTGCCAAGCATAGACACTTAAGCACTCTTCACATTGATACTTCATTTTCCTATATAATCAGTGAAATCGAGCGTTCTTCTATGCACCTATATTTATATAGAACAGAAACAAGCGTAACGTGGTGGACTAGTTAACTAGTTCAGGCTGTCGTTCACAACGTCTCTTAGTGTTGTTTGTACTGGATACAAATTTATCACATTGGCTACAATACAACCTACCTATCCAAATGTCAATGCAATTATGAGTGAATTCAATATGAGAGTATATATATAAGCATTTGTATCGACATCTCGTGAATCTATCGAAATATCTTACTTCTCTTTCCAAATTGCGTAATAATTATGTTGAGGTTCAGTGGGTACGTCCGATATATCCAGCTGAAGGCAGAATGGACAATTGCTTCCTCTGATGTACAGTTAGTTTGAATCAGTAAACATATGCACATGATTGTGTCTGTGCAACTTGAAACAATACAATTAAAATCTGGTCGTTTTCGGCGGCGGCCGTAATGCGCATGTCAACGCCGCGCCGCCGGCGGCGGCGGCGGCGGCGGCGGCGGTTAAGGATTTAGTCACAAATATGGCTTGTTTCCATTCATCGGAAAACTATGGGGGTAAGGTGGTGAGCGCCACCGAAAAAAGCAAGTGAGCGAGGGAAAAAAGAGAAAAATAACATGACAAGTGGTACATAGTACAATTTATTATATTAACTATTCACTGTCACTTTCGTCCGAATTGTCATCACTTTCGTCAGATGTGTCATTTGTTTCGTCCATGAACTTTTCTAGCAATGGTCTGTACTTTAATATATATATATATATATATATACACACAATTGATATTAATATGTTTGCCAATAATTTACACATCCATGAATCGATCTGAAAACATTATGGTTCATTGTCAACATTTTTGACGAGTAGTTGTCAATATTTAGACATTCCTGGAAGAAATTATCCCAACTGCCTTCCCGTTCGACCCATTGGTCAGTGTATAATGTCACGATAGTGTGTGCCCATTGCACAATTTCGCTGACCAATGAGAAGTCGTTGTCTTTGTATGCTTTTAAACACATTTTTCCTGTGAACAGGAATGCAGCCATTATTCTCTCCCATGTGTAGGGGCCATCTTCCCGAAATATATTGTCCAACAAGTCACTAAATATATAGGGAAAATGATCCCTATCGTAATTGTCCAATTTCCCTGTCAGCTCATTTAACAGCCACATGTTATAATTTTCCAGCTGTTGAAGTATTCTTCTTGTGCAGTCACGTATTTCATCTAACTCTGATAAATAAAAGTTATTAGTGTCTGGGTAATGAAAGCCGTTTCTCAGAATGATATGCCTGACATAACTTTTCATCAAATATTTCGTAACTGCGCCAACTTCCATACTGTTCAATTTCTTGAGCTGTGTATCCATTATTATTTTTTTCCCTTCTACGTCAGACATAAAATATCAACAGTCCCTTTATTATGTTGAGTCAGCTAACCAATCAAAATGCATGATATTAACGTGTTCCGACATGTTTCATTTCTAATTTTAGATGTTAAATGTGCCGACATTGTTCTTTGTTGTTGTAAAAAAATTGGCGCGCGTGCGGCCCCCATCACCCCCTCACTGCCGCCGCGCCAATTTTTTTACAACAACAAAGAACAATGTCGGCACATTTAACATCTAAAATTAGAAATGAAACATGTCGGAACACGTTAATATCATGCATTTTGATTGGTTAGCTGACTCAACATAATAAAGGGACTGTTGATATTTTATGTCTGACGTAGAAGGGAAAAAAATAATAATGGATACACAGCTCAAGAAATTGAACAGTATGGAAGTTGGCGCAGTTACGAAATATTTGATGAAAAGTTATGTCAGGCATATCATTCTGAGAAACGGCTTTCATTACCCAGACACTAATAACTTTTATTTATCAGAGTTAGATGAAATACGTGACTGCACAAGAAGAATACTTCAACAGCTGGAAAATTATAACATGTGGCTGTTAAATGAGCTGACAGGGAAATTGGACAATTACGATAGGGATCATTTTCCCTATATATTTAGTGACTTGTTGGACAATATATTTCGGGAAGATGGCCCCTACACATCGGAGAGAATAATGGCTGCATTCCTGTTCACAGGAAAAATGTGTTTAAAAGCATACAAAGACAACGACTTCTCATTGGTCAGCGAAATTGTGCAATGGGCACACACTATCGTGACATTATACACTGACCAATGGGTCGAACGGGAAGGCAGTTGGGATAATTTCTTCCAGGAATGTCTAAATATTGACAACTACTCGTCAAAAATGTTGACAATGAACCATAATGTTTTCAGATCGATTCATGGATGTGTAAATTATTGGCAAACATATTAATATCAATTGTGTGTATATATATATATATATATATATTAAAGTACAGACCATTGCTAGAAAAGTTCATGGACGAAACAAATGACACATCTGACGAAAGTGATGACAATTCGGACGAAAGTGACAGTGAATAGTTAATATAATAAATTGTACTATGTACCACTTGTCATGTTATTTTTCTCTTTTTTCCCTCGCTCACTTGCTTTTTTCGGTGGCGCTCACCACCTTACCCCCATAGTTTTCCGATGAATGGAAACAAGCCATATTTGTGACTAAATCCTTAACCGCCGCCGCCGCCGCCGCCGCCGCCGGCGGCGCGGCGTTGACATGCGCATTACGGCCGCCGCCGAAAACGACCAGATTTTAATTGTATTGTTTCAAGTTGCACAGACACAATCATGTGCATATGTTTACTGATTCAAACTAACTGTACATCAGAGGAAGCAATTGTCCATTCTGCCTTCAGCTGGATATATCGGACGTACCCACTGAACCTCAACATAATTATTACGCAATTTGGAAAGAGAAGTAAGATATTTCGATAGATTCACGAGATGTCGATACAAATGCTTATATATATACTCTCATATTGAATTCACTCATAATTGCATTGACATTTGGATAGGTAGGTTGTATTGTAGCCAATGTGATAAATTTGTATCCAGTACAAACAACACTAAGAGACGTTGTGAACGACAGCCTGAACTAGTTAACTAGTCCACCACGTTACGCTTGTTTCTGTTCTATATAAATATAGGTGCATAGAAGAACGCTCGATTTCACTGATTATATAGGAAAATGAAGTATCAATGTGAAGAGTGCTTAAGTGTCTATGCTTGGCAAGATAGTTTGAAGCGTCATATCAAAGTTAAACACACGCCTTCAGAACAACAACAACAACAACAACAACAGTATCATCAGCCACAACAACAACAACAACACCAACAACACCAACAACAACAACAACAACAGTATCATCACTGACTAAATCCTTAACCGCCGCCGCCAATTTCTTTGCATGCCATAGGATTATGTAGTTGCCGCCGCCGCCGGCGGCGCGGCGTTGACATGCGCATTACAGCCGCCGCCGCCGCCGCCGCCGCCGCCGCCGCCGCCGCCGCGGGCGGCTGGTCGACTCGCATAGATAAGAGAATGCATTGGCACAGGATAAAAAAAATCCCGACTTCCGACTGGATTTGATATAGCGGGTCACATTTATGACTAAATCCTGAATTTTGTTTAATTTTTGAAGTTTTTTGAAATTTGCGAAATTTGTGAAATTTGTGAAATTTGTGAAGTTTTTGAAGTTTTTCGAAATTTTTGAAATTTTGTAAGTTTTTGAAATTTTTGTGAACTTTTTTGAAATTTTTGAACTTTTTGAAATTTTTGAACTTTTTGAACTTTTTGAACTTTTTGAACTTTTTGACCTTTTTGAACTTTTTGGAAGTTTTCAATGCGAGTGTCACTTTAACATTATCCCACAGTGTGCGCCATGTGTTACTTTAACATTCATCCATAGTGAGTGTCACTTTAATAATCATCCCCCGTGAGAGACTAGTATCCCTTTAATATTCAAGACTGAAGCTACTACACCGAGATCATCACGTGATATACATGTAGATAATATACCATTCATATGGAGAAATCTGGATATAACCAGCGGGTCATGTCCGGACATGTCCAACCGGTATACAAATAGACCGACGCGTGGGCGGAGAATATAGGTCAAACTCCATGTACTGCGGAGTAAAAGTCGGATAGAGTTATCGTTCCTGAAATAACCCCAACTGGGGTGGGTATCATCACTTGTCACCTATATTCACTGCTTCCCGTAGGCCTTAACACTTTGTCATGGTTTCAATACAATGATCATGGCAGAACATTATGTGGTTAATATCACGGGAGCAGTAGAAGATTCCGAAGTTTACGGTCATTTCACAATTTAAAGGTGTGAGTGAGGATAAACGTCTTCTGATCATGTGGAAGGAAATTTATACGGATTGTAGACGCCTGAATTTGTAAATGACATACATTAAATGTTCATACTCAACCAAATCACAGATGCAGCTAAAGCCAAAATAATACTTTAAAACACACATGGTGTTTGTTTTATTTGTATTGCCGATATCAGTAAATCCTTCAGAGGAATATGTACGAATGGCGTTTCTATCTTTAAGGAGCAAACGTTTATATATTTCGTTTTTATTTACCAACTCGGTCGATTATTCATACATGGCAAGAAACGTGAGCAAAAAGTTAAGGGGTATGTTTTTGTCCCATGTAGAAAGCATTGATACAAAGCGGGACAAGCGTTACAAAAGCTGATAAAAGATATTTTATTTCCCATCGTTATCTGCGCCCCATGCAGTAGTAACCCTTGATACAGAGAGCGATACAAGCGTTACAGAAGTTTAAGGAATCGTTTTTATTTCTAGTGATTATCTGCGTCCCAGCAGTAACCCTTGATGCAGAGGGATACAAGCGATACATAATCTTGTAGAGGTGATTTTATTTCTCATCGTTATCTGCGTCCCAGTAGTAACCCTTGATACAGAGCGATACAAGCGTTACAGAATCTTATATAGAGGTGATTTTATTTCTCAACGTTATCTGCCTCCCAGCAGTAGCCCTTGATACAGAGCGATACAAGCGTTACAGAATCAGCCTTAAATATACAAGCATTTCAAGAATTAGATAGTCTTATCAGTGCAGATAGTTGACGCATGTCAGGGTCAAAACATGTACCTCATCCCCTGAACTAGTCCGTAAACCTGACTTTTATTATCAGAGCATAGCTCTATAAAAGTCAGGACTGTATATCACTGAAAGCAGTACTCCGTCACCAATATTTGGTATGGACATTTACTCGACTTTTCACAAGCGATAACACACACTAAAAAATATTATTTAACAACCAAAACTCCCACATACTTGTAGATCAGAGCTTCTAGTACATTTCTAGTGTGTTGTCAATGCATGTTTAAGATGTTAGTCGTGTCATTCTTCGCATAAAGCGAGAGCATATTTCTACCGCCTCGAACTTTCAGCCATTTTGTATTTGCAAAAATCCGTCAAAACAGTGAATTAGGAATCGGAAACGGAACGAACATAATTGGATTCCGGCTATAACATGTTCTTGTTTGTTTCGAGTTTATTTTCGATTCAAATATTTATAAACATGAGAAATAAACTTAATGATTATATATGTATATATGCATGTAACCATTTCATAATCACCATCGTCATCATCCGGCATCAACATATTATTATTAAAATCATCATCGCCATGATATCATCATAATATATCATCAAATCAATTTTTTTCAAGGGCGTGGCTAAAGTGCCTTATTAAGTGTCCAAATTATTATTCCAACCTCTTTCCATCCTAATTGAGTGAGAATTTTCCAAATTGACACCTTAACTTACCAACTGTCGTCAAATTGTAATATAAGGTAGCCATACGGTCACTTATCGCCGTAGGTAATCGGCTTTAACTAATTGACGACTCTAAGACTATAATATTCAGATAGTGATGGGCGGTTAACCGAGAAAACAACTCAGTTTCGATTTTTAACAATAAACCGAAAACCGACCAACGCGACTCTGCTCAAACCGATATTACGTTTTTTTTATATGTTTATTTTTCACTTAAATCAACTTATTATACCTCCCCAGGTACTTATTAGTTGATATTGTTATCAAATTATCGGCGTCACTGATCAATATTATATCGGAATGTGTCCATTTCATCTCAGATATGTGCATGTTGTTATAATATCGTATAGGCGACTGTTTTTGTTCTTTTTCAAAACATATGGCCGAACAAAATAACGAACATGGTTCAACAAAAAGCCCTGTTTGGAGTTATTTTACGCGTCTAACTGGAGACGACTGCAAAAAAATGTCGCTGCTTAATATGTCATAAAAACGTCGCTTAAACCAGAGTCCGGCTAACTATATGAATGCCGAACGTACACAAGTCCAAATAAGGCGATAATCGCCAACCAAAAAAATGGAAGCGTCTGCTAACTCGAAAACTTAAGTAAATGGTATGAACACTTTGGTCGTCTGGACATTCCGATGTGACGTAATCTGGTAGAAGTTTGCAGCCATTGTGCAGCTTGTAAAATATGTCGCAACATCACACATATCAAAGCGATCACACCGCAGTCATTGAATGTGGGTCAAGCATACACGTGTCAATAATTGTTACACAGTCAGGTCAAGGACGCCCAGTGTTTGTGAATTTGCTGCTGTTTGTGGTTGAATTCTCAGACACTAATCAATGCATATAATATGATAAATATGTTTTAAACATGTCAGAAAGGGATAAACAGTTAAGATGGGGGTGTTTATTTTTTAAAATACCGAATTGTATCATCTTATCGCGTTGGATTCAGTTTGCGTCGGCATTTTGTCCCGTTGTTTACCTGTGATCGCATTTCCTTCCTAAAAAATTGAACGTTATTGGGACATTATTGACTCTAATTGCGGTTACTTTGAAAGTATATTCATTACAGTATAATTTCACTATCTAGTAAAAAAAAACGAACCGAAACCGATGTTTTTTTCTCCCAGAAAAACCGAAACCGAACATAAAAAATCAAAACCGCCCATCTCTACTCGGTTTCGACTCCATATTGTCGCTAATGCTTTGTCAACGTTATTGGCACGTAAATCTTATGTAAGCATAGCGATGGCGACGTGGTCGGAACTTGGGCGTTTGATACCGAGACCACTATTTGAATATTAATGTGTGTTCCAGAACGAAAAAGTTGAAGAAAATTGACAAATTTGTGAATTTAAAAACAGTTCAAACGTTAGTGTATTCCATGCCTCAGCCCGGACATATATACCAAATTTCAAACATATAACACCCCGTTTACACATTTTATTGGAGCCGGCCACGGCCTTGGCTTACACTTTATATTGTGTCCCCGCACATATCGCCACGCCCTTGGTCATTGTTTCTTTGAAATCAAACTCCATTGTTTATTAAAACTTAAAATTCAAAAAATAGTTGTTGCTGTTGCTTTCACTCGGTCGATCGTTCCCGTAATTATCTGATCTCCTTTCCGGTTATGTAGTTGTAAGTTCGTTCCGCCTGTTCCGTTCCGTCAATTTACTACAGATCAAGTTTTAAATGTTGACAAATTAACGGTCTCGGATTTATCTCAAAGTTCGGATTATATTTCGAGAGTCAGGTATTGTACACAATGCCTTCGTAATCTGCCATTATCACTTGATCTTACAACATAATGGTAGCAGATAAAACCATCTAGTTATATGTGAATTTGGTGATTGAAATGAGGCGGGGTAGTGTCTAATTTTTTCCCGAAATAGTTTTTCGGCAAGCAGTCTACCATGTATTTTTAAAACAACTACAAATGTCACATTTTTTTTTTTTTCGTCGGGTAGCTTGTTGATACTCACTCAGAACAGATTAGTCTTCAACATAATTTATATACAATGTTTGTATTTTCATGTTATAAGTGGGAAAAACATTCATAATAATGGAAAAGCACTTGGAGGTCGTGAATAAAGCTACGGAGGCCCAACTATTCGAGAGCGTCTAGCTCTGTTTGAATAGTTGGGTCCACCAACTACCCCTGAACCAGACCGCGGTGTTTACAATGAACGTGAACATAAATACAAAAGTCGATATTTATATGATTGATAAACAAGCTCGTTGTAATTACTTACCTTGGTGCATATATATGTTTTAGCAGACATTTGACGAATCAGGTCGATATTAAGTTATGCGTATCCATGAACGCTCGCAATGTTTGCTCCAAGAACCTCCACCCCTTGTCTATTTTCAATTTCACAGATTCAAGACCAAATTTTAACGCCCGGAATCAGGTTTTGATACCGCGAGTCACTTTTAGTTTGCACTGTGCTTAACACATCTCCGTAGTCCTTTGTTGATAACAGAAAAGAATCGCAAACATCTATTCAACGATAATAGCGAGACCAGAAAACAATAACAAAGCGGCATTGATTATAAGCTGGTAACGAGACAAATAGAGTAACGTCCCATTGACTGCAATTTGTAAAAGCAAAACAATAAAGCCCCACAAGGTGTACCAGCATGTAAATAAACACACTATATAACTTAAAAGCAAAGCTGTATATCAATGAATGTGGCAATGACGCTCTAGTTCAATGTGGATAGAGATACTGTAATGCATTACTGTCAAAAAGGGCAGGGTCTGCGCTGGACCAAAATTCACTTTGTCAAATAAATTGCCAATTGAAAATATGTTTTGTCAAATTATTTTAGCATTTTAGTGTAAAAAATCGGGGAAAACTGATTTTTTCAGGGATCAATAAGAACATGTTTATGAACAACGTGGCAAAAGTCCCCTAAAATCAGAGTTGAGCCTTTTGAGATATCTTGATTTTTCGGAATGGTTCAAATTCTGAAGCATCTCCATCAGGCCATATGGGAATGCAGTCATGTGTAGATCAATTAATTCCAAATTCATAATACATTGACATACATACAAACAATGCTTAGCCGTGAACCATATAAGTTGAATTGAAGTCCCAAAATGGCCGCCAAAATGGCCAAAATAGAATGAAATTTACATTTTATGCATAATTGAATAGCTAGTCCCATAAGAGTGACAACACGCTCGAAATATGTGAGGAAGAATGATTGCAGAGAATAAGAGAAACATTTTATCGGGTATGTGCGAATTATCTCTAATATATATCGCGAGAGATATAGTGAAAAGCAAGGTCTCATAAAATGGTTAAATCTGGACTTTTTGACCGCAAAGAAACGGGAGAATAAGGCAAATGTTTCTGCACTATTTATCTTGAATCGTGTGATATATATGTACACTACACTGTAAAATGAAATTTAATAGCGAAGAATTGATTATGTGACCTTTCATAGAAGCCGAAATATATGTGCTCATAGCAGTATCACTAATGTGACCGGTCATCGTTTCTTTTGATATATACACCATCAAACCTTTCGAAATACACTGCTATAGAGCAGTATGAGAGATATTCATAGAGTAATGGGTGAATTGTGTAGATTATATTCTCCGTGTCTTAAAATATTAGTAATTTTTGCCTAAGAATAAGTAATAAATCACGAATATTTCGCTGTTATCACAAGAATGCATGGTGGTATACTATGAAAGCAATTTATCAAAACACAAAGGAGTACCATATACTTTCTTTAAAAAAATCTAAACTTGACCAAAATTGCCCACATACTCTGTGACAGAGACTGTCTTTATACCTGAAAATAATATTTGGTTATATTCACCAAGGTCACATATACGCGAAGGGTACTATGTTTTCTGCAACCGCATTACCGTGTGTATCCCTTCTCCCTAATGTTACACATATCTGCTGAACTAACAACCATAACTAGCAACATTGAGTCAATGTTCAACGCTGAAATAACAGCTTTAAACGATGATCACCTGATATTTTGCACAAGTTCATGGGTGGTTTTGGCAAGATATTTTCAAACAACAAAATACGGAAAACTAATATTGTACATTGCGTAATAGCATATTCCAGTTGCAAGTTGCCGACTGAAGTAAGTTGAACAAATTGTTTACTAAGAGACCGGTTTGGAAGCAGCACGAAAATTAGTCGTATATCAAATGTACGATGTGCTGTCTATTTGATCTGGTGTGATGCAGTGCTAATCTTTTGAAGAGGTGGCGGTTTCTTTGCAATATAATAAGAATTGCAACATACGTGTGTGGTTTATTATCATGTACAGTGATGAAAAATCCGGAAATGTAACTACTATTTATACCGCAAGGATGTGCACTTAAGTTTCTGCGTTCCATTCAATAATTTATCATCACGCCGAACGAAACTACCATACATTGTGTGGCGAAACATTACTTCGTATGTTGCATGCCCGAAATTATTATTTTTGGCCCCGACTGTAAACAGAAAACCCGAAATTTTAAAGACGTAATTCATTGGGTTTGACCTGCGTTGCAATGGCCGATAAATCCTCCACATGGGCCTGTTTTAATGAACTGTGTACCTTTAAAGATATTTAACAACAGACTTGTATATTGTTAATACGTATTTTACCTACTAGGTGGTTATATAATAAGTTGCCATCATTTCGGCTTAGCTTGGTGGTTGCGGCCATTTTGACAGCCATTTCATGACCGCGTTTGTAGTATTCTGATCGTGTCACTATATTCGCTCTCGTACTCATATTTCACATATACTGGTATAACTTAGTAATGCATATGACTAGCTTAGACAAAATAGAATATCAAAATACGACCAGATCGTTGACAACCAGATTCGGGGGTAGGGTTATGTTTTTACAAGTTTTGACCACTTATGATGTGCGTACTCGCTAGTTCTGCCTATTATAGCGACGGGGTGGTGTCTGTGCAGTTTTTAAAATAGATAGCTTGCGCCTATGTTTTGAGAAGCCTGAGAAATCCTACATCGAATACATCAGTTTGTCTTCAAAATCGTCAGTATTTTGGCTCAGTGTTTTATTTCATATCTATATATGCGAAATTCATTCGATATTTCCTTTTGAATGGGTGTCGTTGGTTCGAGAATTGTATATCGAACAATATTGAGTGCTTTTTGTATACGTTTCGGCTGAAAAATTGTTACAACATCCAATTATTTCCATCATTGTGAAAAATATTGTTTTGTTTAATTATATGGAAAAAATGATGAAACTCAGAAAGCTCAAATCGGATTTTAGGGGACTTTTCGTGACGCGTCCGCGATGTTATGGCCAAAATAATATAAAAAAATCAGCTTTCCCCGATTTATTTCCTTACTTTTCCACTTCCATGTCTAATGTGCCTGGACTAATTTGCCAAATGCTATCCCTGATAGTATCATTTTCTGCAACCTTTTCCTAAACCTTATAAAATACCACTAACTCAATTATATTCTAAGAATTTCCTGAAATGAACGGTATTGATTGACCAATTTGTTTTCCAACTTTCTTCAGGAATTAAAAAGTGACGTGCCAAAACTTTTGCCAAATGAAAATATTGTTTGCAAATTTGAATTATTTTTGCAATTGGCAAGTGGCAGCGCGAACCCCACAAAAGAGCGATTAGGAATGCGGAAAGTTTACATGTTTAAGTAATATCAGTTCAACCCAAAGACCCTTATGCACTTTGGGGTCAATTGGTTAAAAGATTGTGGGTGTATAGGGTATGCCGAAGTATTCAGTGATACAAATAATACAATCTAACATGGCTGCTGGCAACAATGCTTTTGATCGAATATCGCTGATAGCTCCCATTTAGAAGTGATCATTAAAACTGTACAATTTTAAAACATGTCGCTAATCAAAGTTAGATGCAAGGTGTGCCAATTGATTCAAATGTGAAATCCAAGATGCCCGCTATATGTCTTTAACAACATTTCATGGCTCCTATCTAGTGGTCGCCCCGAAGACCCATATGAAGTTTAGTGACGATCAGGATGTGGCCTATAGTGTGTGCCACAGGATTTAATAATGCAAAGAGTACAACCCAAGATGTTTTTTAGATGTCGTGCACTCCAAGGATCCATATGCGGGTTGGTATGCTCGGATGAGCGAGGTGGCCTGTAGGATATGCGGAATGATTTAGTCATGCAAAGATGGCTGTTGGTCTCCGTATTCTCAACGAAATTCAGGGGGCGTGACACCATTAGCAGACCCGAACAGACATCCGACGGATGTGCGTACGGATGTCACGGCGCACCGACGCACGGACGGACATATGTAACACATTGTACAACCACTTTTAAAAGGGGTATATTAGTATAATTTAATACGTGTGACTTTGAAATGAAATGATATGAACAACACACCCGGGCTACATGAGTGTCGAACCTGGCAATGCACATATTGTTCTCTGGTCACTAATATTGGCATATCATACTCGAAAATTATGCAACAGGTAAGCATATTACAAAACTAAGTGATATAATTCCAATATCTTAATGCTTCCTAATTAATCGTTGATCAACATGTTGATTTGAAAAACAGGACAAAAATTGCATCACATATTTGTCCGACCTCGAAAAACCTACCCCTTCTCTTAATTGTTTTTATGCAGGTCCCCCTGAGAAATTCGGAAAGCGTCAATAGCTCCTATGCCTACTACATTTTAAACCAATTATCCATTATTAAATGTGGGTTTTAAAATAATTCAATGCGGGACTATATCCATACGACATAAGCCCATATTGGCATTATGGGGTTATAACCGAATAAAATAAGTGAGATATGAACCTATGTGAATATTTGGGTCCAAATAGGAACCTATTTGCACGAGGATTGTCCATGTGGTCGCACAATAGCCAGGTAAAAACCAGTGGTCGAATCATATTGAAAGGTAATTATAAAATTGTGTGATATTCATCTTTGCAAATTGTATTGGCAATTTAGATCATACAATGTTTAGTAGCGTAATTTAATTGTAAGTTTTATATTTTAAATGACACAATAAACAATCTCATTAATGTCGTTCATTGTTTTTATTTTTAAGGCCAGCATTTGAGTGTGATCCATTTATAAAACATGTATATAAAGTATGACGATTAAATATAGAACAGACTTCTGTTGTGAAACAGACTGCAATATACACAACACACGCACTGTTTCAGTTGGTATATAGTAGAGTGACCAGTTTAAGTGAAACCAGATTGTTATTGAAATACTAATTTATTATCTGTGAAATAGATAGAGATTAACTTCAGAATAATTATTTCCAAAACTTTACCCAAACAAGGTAACAGATGTGGGACCATAACTGTTACAGTTCGCACGACCATGTTTGCTTCCATTTGGTGGAAAGAGACTTTCGTTTGGTGATTACCTGGAAATTATCCTTTAAAGGGAAGAACATAATAATGTTCAACCTTTATTCTGGCAACCTGGATTGTTAATAAAAATTCCTGTTAATTTTGTGTATAAACTCAGTAACCCATCAAGGCCCCGCTCTTTATTTCAGCTCATCGTCTCGCTTGGTATACATTCGGCACATCAGTCTACACAACATGGGGTACTTCAGGAAACCACACTGCTCCTCATTAAAGCTCGTGACATCTAACCCCCATCGAAATCGTCGAGCGTTGATCGCCGGTCTGTTCGGGCATTTCCGCCATACGCCCTGTAGATGACATGGCGCCTCGGTGGATTGTGGATTCCTGGATTCGTATTTAATCTGAACTGCTCTGTGCTGGACAATCCAGGGTCATAATACACACGAGCATGTTTTAATTATTGGGTCGCACCACGCTGATCTGGGTACCTTACTATGAGTGTAATAATGGAGTAGATTAATAACAAACTTATTCAAAAGGCAAACAAAGCGACATTGATTAGGTTACAAGCAACTAATTATATAGAGTTACGCTTCTTGAATTTGTGTCAGCATAAAAAAAAATTCTGGCTGCTGATTGGTTGATTATCATTGAGGGAAATATCCCTAATCGGGAACAGACAATCATAGCCTACGTAAATATGGCGATCGTGTATGTATAGATGTCCAGGAAGAGTCTAGTGGTGTCCAGAAGTTACGGAAGGGGTCAGGGTATTTTTATGCTGCTGATTTTTGTGCAGTAAATGGGGTAGTTGTGGAAATGCAAGATTATCGTTTGAAAAAAATACCGAAAATGGCGCATTTGTTGTCACATACTGGTGCAGATGACGTTCTAAGGGAAAATTGACCACTTGAAGTTCAAATAGGCCAAATCCATGGCCGGCGGGACTTTTAGTTAACACTGTCGCCTATGGAAAATAATTAGGTGTTTGTAACCTATATGCAGAAAATTCACATTTTTCAAATATCGTTCAGGGCAGCGAATTTAGAAACACTAATAAACACAGTATGTCTTGTTTTGTTGAGCTATTATATTTTTACGCCCTACCGACCCATTTTCAGATTATGCGAGACATGTATCAACCCTCTGTCGCCGGAACTTCAACTTGTTTCGGAGGCGTAATATTCTGAAAATCATCAATTTTGTGCATATGGGTGGACCTTTAATGTTCAAAGTAGCACGATCGAGGTGATGGCAGTTTCTCTGATAGGAATTCGACTCAAACTCCTAAAAAGTATTGAAATTTAAAGGGACATCCGCCTATCATTGAACCAAACCATCATCGGATGGTGAAATTTTGAGGGGGGGTCTATTTCAAATACAATTAAACATTGTATTGTTCAAAATTAGAGAAATTCCTTAAAGCGTATGGTAGATATACGCGACTAGTTCTCAAAACTTATACATATTACTTTCTATCGTGTGCGTTAGGCACGCGAGTCGGTTTTTACAAATTAAATTATGACGAAAAACCCTGAATTTGGGGTGTGGTCACATGTGTGGTCATAATATCCCCATTAGTGAGTGGATGTACATGGGACATGCAACATTGTGTAGTATATATGTCTATGACATAGCTTAACATGAGACATTACTATCTTTTCTACTAAACTGCGCTTCCAGAGTTATCAGGATTCGATTATGGTGTTATTTCTTACCCAAAAAAATTGGTTCATTTTAAAACGGGGTATGTGGGTTAAAGGGCGGCTGGGAGATAATAGGATGTACAATGACTCCTATATTTCTATATTATCATCAGCAATATATTTTGGGGAAAATTTCGCCCCCACCCCAACCAACGTAAGTCCGACCCTGTCCAAAATGTTTTTGTGTAGTGTATTGACAACGGAAACCACTACCATAGAAACTAAATCCAGCTATCTTTCTTGCTATGTAAGGACAGGCGATCTGAAATATTTCGAGGTTGTCCTATATATGGGAGATAACTCTGGAGAGGAAAGACGGAAAAAGGTTTTGATGTGCTCATGCTTCAGTGGATATCTATCGACCAAATTTCAGTGCTATACTCCTTATATTTTCCGAGTTCTGAAAACACCAAATTTTCACATAAAGGGAGATAACTCTGCAAGTTAAGTGAGGAGATGATTCTCAATAGGCACTAGAGAGTGTATACATATATACACATACAAAGTTTCAGCTTTCTAACTATTGTACTCACTATGCCCATTATAAAATTGCTAAGAAGAATAATAATAGAGGAAAAGAAAATCACAAAAACAATATACTTCCATGCTAAACCATGAATGTATAATAAACACCCGAATACTTGCGACCAATCGATTTCTTAATATAATAAAGCTAAGATAAAATGATAGATGCGAAAGATGCCAAACAGAAATTGAAACAATTTCACACATATTTTGGGACTGTAGATATGTACAGTCTTTCTTAAACAAACTGATCAAATGGAGAACTGACAAAGGCATCGACTTACGTGTTTCGAAAAAGACCATGCTACTTGGAGCTATCCCATTGGAACCAATCAGCGTGATAAATTATTTTTTTACTTATTTTAAAACAATATCTTTATAAAGCAAAGTTTTCCGCGAAACCACCCAGCTTGAACGAATTTGCAATGATCTCAGATTACGTTATGACTTCCAGAAGTTACGGGCACGATGCAACATGGAAATAACAGCATTTCAACAGAAGTGGATAATTCTGGAGAAAGCATTCACAGAATAATATGCCCACGGACAAATACATCCAATTTATCATGGCAAACCGCCAAATACTGTAAGATAATAACTACAATGTACACATATCGTCCAATCATTCAGACTCCAGACTTATAGAATAATGTTGTACAAAAACGACTTCATTCAATCGACAACCATGATGAATTTCTCAAATTAATTTATATAAATTAATAACTTTAGCTAAATTATGTGTCAACGTCGAGATCAGGACAACGTTACCAACTACTGATTTATTACAGTAACAATTCTTCTACAACATCATTCATATTGCCGCCAGAGGTACGACAGTATGCCAAACGCCCACACGCACAATGTATGTGGACGTCTGGAACGCGCGCGCCAGTCAAATGTATGCACAAATGTAAGTTGCTTTGGTTACCCCTCCCCACAAGGCCCATTGATAAATGTTTGAATTCACACATGTATGTAAAATGACCGCATATATATATATATATATATATATATATATTTGGGTAATAAACGTGCTTATATATGTATATCTTTGGGTAATAAACATTTTAAAAAAATCATTTAAATGGGGGTATGAAGAGTTATATTCCATGATTTTATGCCAGAAAAATGAAACTTTGATGCAAAAAGAATAAGCGATGATCAGACCCACGGGACAAATCAAATAATGCTTTGAAGCATAACGCTTATGCTGTCTGGAAAAACACGGTTTCATCACACTAGTATCAAAACAGTTCAACTCACCACTGATATTTCGAACAAAAACTGTTTATCCACGAAGATGAAAAACATTTTAGGTGCTAAAACTCACACCGGTGTCTAGGGCCACTGTTCGTTTTCCTCAGAAATCGCTAGTACTTTATATTGATGGAGTCAAGGCCACCTGGAACAACATTTTTTCAAACGCAAAGTCATCCTCTAAAAATCCACAAAACATATTTAACCTTCTTCAGTACACAATTCATGGTTCCAGAAACCTCTATTCTAAAAAATACCCCTATATGAATACCGTTCATGAGAAATTGTGGAGTGTCACCAAAACCAGTTACCGGGATCAATCTGTTTTGATCCAGGAACTGAACTGGGACGTAACTTCAAATCGCTTCATTATGGCATATTGTTTATATAATTCCACCATTTCATGTTCCTCGGTATCTTTACATTAGCTTAGAAAGATCAAATGTATTTAAGTATGATAATTACATTAGAGGCTGATCACTTAGCAGTGACAGTTGAGCGTATCTGAATTTTGCCACAACGACATACGAGTCGCGCGACAACGTCATAATAAAATGCCTATTTTTTAACTATTTCTCCAATTCAAAATTCATTTTAGCGCTGATATATTCTATACTCAGAAGTTATTAGAGGGAATAATCGGTTTACAAATATAAAACTACATAATAAGACATTTGACTAACCACATTTGTGATTATGCAAATGTCCTTTAAACTGTGTAATTACATAATTTTGGAAAAAGCGATTATTCCTTTATTAAACATATTGGTTTCCCATCCTGAACCAACATAATTATATCCATAACGGTACATGTATTAAAAAAAAAAAAACAAGCAACAAAATACCTGTTCTGCGGGCTTAAAAAAGTGCGGTGACGATATGGTGTCAAGAAAAGTGTAAACAAAATAGCGACTCGCTGTATCATCGCTGTATCATCGTGTGATTACCTTTTGTTTAGCACCCATTATCACTTCGAGCGGGATGGGACATGTCACGTATAATATAAGCAAATATGAATTGGAGAGTCTTATCGGTGTAGATATTTGACGTTTGTTAGGCTCTTTCTCATCATCGGAACAATCAGCACGGTGTTTACAATGAAGGTGAACATAAATCATAATGGATTGTGTTATCATTTAGCAAAAGCTCGTAGTACTTACGTACCTTAGCGAAGATATATATATCCTTTAGTAGACATTTGGTGCATCATGTCGATATTAAGTTGTGCCAGTGCATGGACTCCAGCGAACTTTGACCAATTCGCATGTATTTTCCAATGTCTGTTTCGGTTTAACAAATTTAACGCTCGGAATCCGATGTCGATACTGCGAGTCGCTATTTTGTGTACACTGTCATCGACCTGGATTTTCTTCACCACACTGTGTTGGGCATATAAAAGAATCGCCAACATCTTTTCAACGTGTATACAAAATGCTGACAAAGCGACATTGAGTGCAAGCAACCAGGCATATATACTTGTGTATAGAGAGTAGCGTCCCGTTAATTGCTGTCGGGGGGAATAAAGATCACAATAAAGGCATACTATCAGCATGTAATAGACAATATAAAACTTGGAAATCTATACATCCAAAACCATATTGGCTTCGTTTTATATTCTGGCAACCTGGATTGTTAATCCAATTTCCTGCCAATTTTGTGTATAAACTCAGTAAACCACCAGGCCCCGCGCTTTATTTCTGCTCATCGTCTCGCTTGGTATACATCCGGTACCTTATAGTAAACACAACATGGGGTACTTCAGGCAACCACACTGCTCCTTATTAAAGCTTGTGGACTCTAACCCCCATCGAAATCGTCGAGCGTTGATCGCCGGTCTGTTCGGGTCTCTCCACCATACGCCTCGTGGATGATGTGGCGCCTCGGCGGATTCCTGGTTTCGTATTCAATCTGAACTGCTCTGTGCTGGACAATCCGCTCAGAATACACGCGTGCAGGTTTTTTTTATCATTGGGTCGCACCTCGCTGATCTATGTATCGTATAATGAGTAAGACTAAAGCATGTCATGTGCATCTTTCACATATGCATTGGTGCTATATGTGGAACCTCTCTAAAGTTCACTGTAATCCCAATTTAAGGGTCTTGTAGAATTTAAAGAGTGTTCAATGATATCGAAAATATTAAACATCGCAGTTAATCTTACCATGGAATGTTCTATTTAAATTTTGATTATACAGTAAGTATGACTCTGCGGCATATTTTGCAGAATTCTATCAGACACGGTGTACGTGTATTGGGTACATTTGGGATCAAAATTTAACACTGGAACCAATTGTGATTTCCGTCGTTTGCCTAACATGTCATGGTGGATTCACGTATATGTAAGCATATGTCACTTTATTAAGCAGAGGCTCTGGTGTGTAACCTTGATGTAACTAGAAGTGAATTCATATCAAAGCAACAAACCGTATAGCTATGCAACCAGATACAGCAATAAGCAACAGTATGCGTCAAATCGTTCAGTAATAATGTCCAGTTTAAATGCACGGATGGCCTTCGCGGTGGGTATGCTGTTAAAATATTCATATATACATATTTTGTTCTTATACGAATCATAGATATCGCAAATATTATGCTTTTGTTCATTTAATACACTTTGTTATGTAAACAAAAACCATGATATTTAACTTTTTTGGCTGTTGTTTACATAATAAATTGTACAACATTTACAATAGCACAGGCATTGCAAAAATCTACAAAAATATCAGTTTTACGTTGAACACTATAGTACAACAATCATAATTCAGAACACTGTCTATTATCTAACACTTTTTGGGCGACAGAAGCATCGACGCTCTTTATAAGAGGCGATCATTTGGATTTGGTGATATAGGCTCACACAAATTCAAAACGTGTTTAATCGTGATCTTTTGAAGGTCGATATATAACTATATATAAATCAGAGGCGTCCGCCTGGGTGGTTTCCCGGTGATATATTTAGTAGTTATCTGATTGATTTTAATTCGGTATATATATGGATTACTCACATAGAAATACAGGTCAAGTTTTGGGTTCGGCGCGCCAATTGTTACTGGAGATATGACCCTTGTCGATTTAGAATTGTCGATTATTTTTGGTTTCCGGGTGACACATTTATATACTTGGAATTAACTGATTATTCTGGTGTCTCATTAAATTAGATGTTGGTATGTTAACAACATAGAGAGTTTGCAGCATACATGAAGTTTGATTGAATGGTTTTTCCTGAATATAATTTTTCATTTATCAAAAAAAAAGTCACCGGTCAAATAAACCCGCATTATTCGAGAGATGCTTGTGGGCTTAGCGGCTTTTTTATGCAACAATATGGTTTATGTCAAATTGACAGGGCATCGTTAATGTATGGTAAGGTGGTCATTAATGTCATTGACATAACACCGATTAATATATTAATAATAATGTACACGCACCGTAAAATGGGTTGCTAATTCCGTTTGTGAGTAATCCAGCTTCAAACTCAGTCTTAGCTGGGACGCGACAGGGTTTCCGTTTGGGTGTCCAACTTAGAATGCTAAACAGCCCCCTCCTTGACGGCCCTGTCGGTAGCTGACCGACAGTAAGAACATATGCCAACTTTTGTCTGAACAACACATTTCACAATAAATGTTGGTTAGGTAAATCAAACTATTATTTTCAACTTGAACATACTGCATGAGAGTCTTTGGGGGGGGGGGGGGGGGTACATCCCAAACCAAGTCCCATTGTGGCCATGCATGACAGTAGTTGTTTTAGGGGGGGGGTACACCCCAAACCAAGTCCCATTGTGGCCATGCATGACAGTAGTTGTTTTAGGGGGGTACATCCCAAACCAAGTCCCATTGTGGCCATGCATGACAGTAGTTGTTTTAGGGGGGGTACATCCCAACCCAAGTCCCATTGTGGCCATGCATGACAGTAGTTGTTTTAGGGGGGGGTACACCCCAAACCAAGTCCCATTGTGGCCATGCATGACAGTAGTTGTTTTAGGGGGGGTACACCCCAAACCAAGTCCCATTGTGGCCATGCATGACAGTAGTTGTTTTAGGGGGGTACACCCCAAACCAAGTCCCATTGTGGCCATGCATGACAGTAGTTTTTGGGGGGGGGGGGGGGTACACCCCAAACCAAGTCCCACTGAGGCCATGCATGACAGTAGTTTTTTTTGGGGGGGGGGGGGTTCACCCAAACCAAGTCCCATTGAGGCCATGCATGACAGTAGTTTTTTTTGGGGGGGGGGTACATCCCAAACCAAGTCCCATTGAGGCCATGCATGACAGTAGTTTTTTTTGGGGGGGGGGGGGTACATCCCAAACCAAGTCCCATTGTGGCCAAGCATGACAGTAGTTGTTTTAGGGGGGTACACCCCAAAACCAAGTCCCAGTGTGGCCATGCATGACAGTAGTTGTTTTAGGAGGGTACACCCCAAACCAAGTCCCATTGTGGCCATGCATGACAGTAGTTGTTTTAGGGGGGTACACCCCAAACCAAGTCCCATTGTGGCCATGCATGACAGTAGTTGTTTTTAGGGGGGTACACCCCAAACCAAGTCCCATTGTGGCCATGCATGACAGTAGTTGTTTTAGGTGGGGTACACCCCAAACCAAGTCCCATTGTGGCCATGCATGACAGTAGTTGTTTTAGGGGGGTACACCCCAACCAAGTCCCATTGTGGCCATGCATGACAGTAGTTGTTTTAGGGGGGTACACCCCAAACCAAGTCCCATTGTGGAAATGCATGACAGTAGTTGTTTTAGGTGGGGTACACCCCAAACCAAGTCCCATTGTGGCCATGCATGACAGTAGTTGTTTTAGGGGGGGGGGGGGTACACCCCAAACCAAGTCCCATTGTGGCCATGCATGACAGTAGTTGTTTCAGGGGGGTACACCCCAAACCAAGTCCCATTGTGGCCATGCATGACAGTAGTTTTTTTTGGGGGGGGGTACACCCAAACCAAGTCCCACTGAGGCCATGCATGACAGTAGTTTTTTTTTGGGGGGGGGGTACACCCCAAACCAAGTCCCATTGAGGCCATGCATGACAGTAGTTTTTTTTTGGGGGGGGGTGTGTACACCCCAAACCAAGTCCCATTGAGGCCATGCATGACAGTAGTTTTTTTTTGGGGGGGGGGGGTACATCCAAAACCAAGTCCCATTGAGGCCATGCATGACAGTAGTTTTTTTTGGGGGGGGGGGGGTAACACCCCAAACCAAGTCCCACTGAGGCCATGCATGACAGTAGTTTTTTTGGGGGGGGGGGGTACACACCAAACCAAGTCCCATTGAGGCCATGCATGACAGTAGTTTTTTTTGGGGGGGTACATCCCAAACCAAGTCCCATTGAGGCCTTGCATGACAGTAGTTTTTTTGGGGTGGGGGGTACATCCCAAACCAAGTCCCATTGAGCCCATGCGTGACAGTAGTTTTTTTGGGGTGGGGGGGGGGGTACATCCCCAAACCAAGTCCCATTGAGGCCATGCATGACAGTAGTTGTTGTAGGGGGGGTACATCCCAAACCAAGTCCCATTGAGGCCATGCATGACAGTAGTTGTTGTAGGGGGGGTACATCCCAAACCAAGTCCCATTGTGGCCATGCATGACAGTAGTTGTTGTAGGGGGGGGTACATCCCAAACCAAGTCCCATTGTGGCCATGCATGACAGTAATTTTTTGGGGGGGTACATCCCAAACCAAGTCCCATTGAGGCCATGCATGACAGTAGTTTTTTTTTGGGGGGGGGGGGGTACATTTCAAACCAAGTCCCATTGAGGGCCATGCATGACAGTAGTTTTTTTGGGGTGGGGGGGGGGGGGGGTACATCCCAAACCAAGTCCCATTGGAGGCCATGCATGACAGTAGTTGTTGTAGGGGGGGTACATCCCAAACCAAGTCCCATTGAGGCCATGCATGACAGTAGTTGTTGTAGGGGGGGGGGGGTACATCCCAAACCAAGTCACATTGTGGCCATGCATGACAGTAGTTGTTGTAGGGGGGGTACAAATCCCCAAACTCCAAAAAAAAACACCATGCATGACAGTAGTTTTGGGGGGGGGTACATCCCAAACCAAGTCCCATTGAGGCCATGCATGACAGTAGTTTTGGGGGGTACATCCCAAACCAAGTCCCATTGTATACAAAATGCTGACAAAGCGACATTGAGTGCAAGCAACCAGGCATATATACTTGTGTATAGAGTAGCGTCCCGTTAATTGCTGTCGGGGGAATAAAGATCACAATAAAGGCATACTATCAGCATGTAATAGACAATATAAAACTTGGAAATCTATACATCCAAAACCATATTGGCTTCGTTTTATATTCTGGCAACCTGGATTGTTAATCCAATTTCCTTCCAATTTTGTGTATAAACTCAGTAAACCACCAGGCCCCGCGCTTTATTTCTGCTCATCGTCTCGCTTGGTATACATCCGGTACCTTATAGTAAACACAACATGGGGTACTTCAGGCAACCACACTGCTCCTTATTAAAGCTTGTGGACTCTAACCCCCATCGAAATCGTCGAGCGTTGATCGCCGGTCTGTTCGGGTCTCTCCACCATACGCCTCGTGGATGATGTGGCGCCTCGGCGGATTCCTGGTTTCGTATTCAATCTGAACTGCTCTGTGCTGGACAATCCGCTCAGAATACACGCGTGCAGGTTTTTTTTATCATTGGGTCGCACCTCGCTGATCTATGTATCGTATAATGAGTAAGACTAAAGCATGTCATGTGCATCTTCACATATGCATTGGTGCTATATGTGGAACCTCTCTAAAAGTTCACTGTAATCCCAATTTAAGGGTCTTGTAGAATTTAAAGAGTGTTCAATGATATCGAAAATATTAAACATCGCAGTTAATCTTACCATGGAATGTTCTATTTAAATTTTGATTATACAGTAAGTATGACTCTGCGGCATATTTTGCAGAATTCTATCAGACACGGTGTACGTGTATTGGGTACATTTGGGATCAAAATTTAACACTGGAACCAATTGTGATTTCCGTCGTTTGCCTAACATGTCATGGTGGATTCACGTATATGTAAGCATATGTCACTTTATTAAGCAGAGGGCTCTGGTGTGTAACTTGATGTAACTAGAAGTGAATTCATATCAAAGCAACAAACCGTATAGCTATGCAACCAGATACAGCAATAAGCAACAGTATGCGTCAAATCGTTCAGTAATAATGTCCAGTTTAAATGCACGGATGGCCTTCGCGGTGGGTATGCTGTTAAAATATTCATATAGACATATTTTGTTCTTATACGAATCATAGATATCGGAAATATTATGCTTTTGTTCATTTAATACACTTTGTTATGTAAACAAAAACCATGATATTTAACTTTTTTGGCTGTTGTTTACATAATAAATTGTACAACATTTACAATAGCACAGGCATTGCAAAAATCTACAAAAATATAAGTTTTACGTTGAACACTATAGTACAACAATCATAATTCAGAACACTGTCTATTATCTACCACTTTTTGGGCGACAGAAGCATCGACGCTCTTTATAAGAGGCGATCATTTGGATTTGGTGATATAGGCTCACACAAATTCAAAACGTGTTTAATCGTGATCTTTTGAAGGTCGATATATAACTATATAAATCAGAGGCGTCCGCCTGGGTGGTTTCCCGGTGATATATTTAGTAGTTATCTGATTGATTTTAATTCGGTATATATATGGATTACTCACATAGAAATACAGGTCAAGTTTTGGGTTCGGCGCGCCAATTGTTACTGGAGATATGACCCTTGTCGATTTAGAATTGTCGATTATTTTGGTTTCCGGGTGACACATTTATATACTTGGAATTAACTGATTATTCTGGTGTCTCATTAAATTAGATGTTGGTATGTTAACAACATAGAGAGTTTGCAGCATACATGAAGTTTGATTGAATGGTTTTTTCCTGAATATAATTTTTCATTTATCAAAAAAAAAGTCACCGGTCAAATAAACCCGCATTATTCGAGAGATGCTTGTGGCTTAGCGGCTTTTTTATGCAACAATATGGTTTATGTCAAATTGGACAGGGCATCGTTAATGTATGGTAAGGTGGTCATTAATGTCATTGACATAACACCGATTAATATATTAATATAATGTACACGCACCGTAAAATGGGTTGCTAATTCCGTTTGTGAGTAATCCAGCTTCAAACTCAGTCTTAGCTGGGACGCGACAGGGTTTCCGTTTGGGTGTCCAACTTAGAATGTAAACAGCCCCCTCCTTGACGGCCCTGTCGGTAGCTGACCGACAGTAAGAACATATGCCAACTTTTGTCTGAACAACACATTTCACAATAAATGTTGGTTAGGTAAATCAAACCTATTATTTTCAACTTGAACATAATGCATGAGAGTCTTTGGGGGGGGGGGTACATCCCAAACCAAGTCCCATTGTGGCCATGCATGACAGTAGTTGTTTTAGGGGGGGGGGGGGTACACCCCAAACCAAGTCCCATTGTGGCCATGCATGACAGTAGTTGTTTTAGGGGGGTACATCCCAAACCAAGTCCCATTGTGGCCATGCATGACAGTAGTTGTTTTAGGGGGGGTACATCCCAACCCAAGTCCCATTGTGGCCATGCATGACAGTAGTTGTTTTAGGGGGGGTACACCCCAAACCAAGTCCCATTGTGGCCATGCATGACAGTAGTTGTTTCAGGGGGGGGTACACCCCAAACCAAGTCCCATTGTGGCCATGCATGACAGTAGTTGTTTTAGGGGGGGTACACCCCAAACCAAGTCCCATTGTGGCCATGCATGACAGTAGTTTTTTTGGGGGGGGGGGGGGGTACACCCCAAACCAAGTCCCACTGAGGCCATGCATGACAGTAGTTTTTTTTTGGGGGGGGGGGGTTCACCCAAACCAAGTCCCATTGAGGCCATGCATGACAGTAGTTTTTTTTTTGGGGGGGGGGGTACATCCCAAACCAAGTCCCATTGAGGCCATGCATGACAGTAGTTTTTTTGGGGGGGGGGGGGTACATCCCAAACCAAGTCCCATTGTGGCCAAGCATGACAGTAGTTGTTTTAGGGGGGTACACCCCAAACCAAGTCCCAGTGTGGCCATGCATGACAGTAGTTGTTTTAGGAGGGTACACCCCAAACCAAGTCCCATTGTGGCCATGCATGACAGTAGTTGTTTTAGAGGGGTACACCCCAAACCAAGTCCCATTGTGGCCATGCATGACAGTAGTTGTTTTAGGGGGGTACAGCCCAAAACAAGTCCCATTGTGGCCATGCATGACAGTAGTTGTTTTAGGTGGGGTACACCCCAAACCAAGTCCCATTGTGGCCATGCATGACAGTAGTTGTTTTAGGGGGGTACACCCCAAACCAAGTCCCATTGTGGCCATGCATGACAGTAGTTGTTTTAGGGGGGTACACCCCAAACCAAGTCCCATTGTGGAAATGCATGACAGTAGTTGTTTTAGGTGGGGTACACCCCAAACCAAGTCCCATTGTGGCCATGCATGACAGTAGTTGTTTTAGGGGGGGGTACACCCCAAACCAAGTCCCATTGTGGCCATGCATGACAGTAGTTGTTTCAGGGGGGTACACCCCAAACCAAGTCCCATTGTGGCCATGCATGACAGTAGTTTTTTTTTGGGGGGGGGGGGGGTACACCCAAACCAAGTCCCACTGAGGCCATGCATGACAGTAGTTTTTTTGGGGGGGGGGGGGGGTACACCCCAAACCAAGTCCCATTGAGGCCATGCATGACAGTAGTTTTTTTGGGGGGGGGGTGTGTACACCCCAAACCAAGTCCCATTGAGGCCATGCATGACAGTAGTTTTTTTTTGGGGGGGGGGGGTACATCCAAAACCAAGTCCCATTGAGGCCATGCATGACAGTAGTTTTTTTTGGGGGGGGGGGGGTACACCCCAAACCAAGTCCCATTGAGGCCATGCATGACAGTAGTTTTTTTGGGGGGGGGGGGGTACACACCAAACCAAGTCCCATTGAGGCCATGCATGACAGTAGTTTTTTGGGGGGGGGGTACATCCCAAACCAAGTCCCATTGAGGCCTTGCATGACAGTAGTTTTTTTGGGGTGGGGGGTACATCCCAAACCAAGTCCCATTGAGCCCATGCGTGACAGTAGTTTTTTTTGGGGTGGGGGGGGGGGTACATCCCAAACCAAGTCCCATTGAGGCCATGCATGACAGTAGTTGTTGTAGGGGGGGTACATCCCAAACCAAGTCCCATTGAGGCCATGCATGACAGTAGTTGTTGTAGGGGGGGGGTACATCCCAAACCAAGTCCCATTGTGGCCATGCATGACAGTAGTTGTTGTAGGGGGGGGGGGTACATCCCAAACCAAGTCCCATTGTGGCCATGCATGACAGTAATTTTTTGGGGGGTACATCCCAAACCAAGTCCCATTGAGGCCATGCATGACAGTAGTTTTTTTTTGGGGGGGGAGGTACATTTCAAACCAAGTCCCATTGAGGCCATGCATGACAGTAGTTTTTTTGGGGTGGGGGGGGGGGGTACATCCCAAACCAAGTCCCATTGAGGCCATGCATGACAGTAGTTGTTGTAGGGGGGTACATCCCAAACCAAGTCCCATTGAGGCCATGCATGACAGTAGTTGTTGTAGGGGGGGGGGTACATCCCAAACCAAGTCACATTGTGGCCATGCATGACAGTAGTTGTTGTAGGGGGGGGTACATCCCAAACCAAGTCCCATTGTGGCCATGCATGACAGTAGTTTTTTGGGGGGGGGGGGTACATCCCAAACCAAGTCCCATTGAGGCCATGCATGACAGTAGTTTTGGGGGGTACATCCCAAACCAAGTCCCATTGTGGCCATGCATGACAGTAGTTTTTATTGGGGGGGGGGTACACCCCAAACCAAGTCCCATTGAGGCCATGCATGACAGTAGTTTTGGGGGGGTACATCCCAAACCAAGTCCCATTGTGGCCATGCATGACAGTAGCACAGGCATTGCAAAAATCTACAAAAATATCAGTTTTACGTTGAACACTATAGTACAACAATCATAATTCAGAACACTGTCTATTATCTAACACTTTTTGGGCGACAGAAGCATCGACGCTCTTTATAAGAGGCGATCATTTGGATTTGGTGATATAGGCTCACACAAATTCAAAACGTGTTTAATCGTGATCTTTTGAAGGGTCGATATATAACTATATAAATCAGAGGCGTCCGCCTGGGTGGTTTCCCGGTGATATATTTAGTAGTTATCTGATTGATTTTAATTCGGTATATATATGGATTACTCACATAGAAATACAGGTCAAGTTTTGGGTTCGGCGCGCCAATTGTTACTGGAGATATGACCCTTGTCGATTTAGAATTGTCGATTATTTTGGTTTCCGGGTGACACATTTATATACTTGGAATTAACTGATTATTCTGGTGTCTCATTAAATTAGATGTTGGTATGTTAACAACATAGAGAGTTTGCAGCATACATGAAGTTTGATTGAATGGTTTTTCCTGAATATAATTTTTCATTTATCAAAAAAAAAGTCACCGGTCAAATAAACCCGCATTATTCGAGAGATGCTTGTGGCTTAGCGGCTTTTTTATGCAACAATATGGTTTATGTCAAATTGGACAGGGCATCGTTAATGTATGGTAAGGTGGTCATTAATGTCATTGACATAACACCGATTAATATATTAATAATAATGTACACGCACCGTAAAATGGGTTGCTAATTCCGTTTGTGAGTAATCCAGCTTCAAACTCAGTCTTAGCTGGGACGCGACAGGGTTTCCGTTTGGGTGTCCAACTTAGAATGTAAACAGCCCCCTCCTTGACGGCCCTGTCGGTAGCTGACCGACAGTAAGAACATATGCCAACTTTTGTCTGAACAACACATTTCACAATAAATGTTGGTTAGGTAAATCAAACCTATTATTTTCAACTTGAACATAATGCATGAGAGTCTTTGGGGGGGGGGTACATCCCAAACCAAGTCCCCATTGTGGCCATGCATGACAGTAGTTGTTTTAGGGGGGGGGGGGGGTACACCCCAAACCAAGTCCCATTGTGGCCATGCATGACAGTAGTTGTTTTAGGGGGGTACATCCCAAACCAAGTCCCATTGTGGCCATGCATGACAGTAGTTGTTTTAGGGGGGGGGTACATCCCAACCCAAGTCCCATTGTGGCCATGCATGACAGTAGTTGTTTTAGGGGGGGTACACCCCAAACCAAGTCCCATTGTGGCCATGCATGACAGTAGTTGTTTCAGGGGGGGTACACCCCAAACCAAGTCCCATTGTGGCCATGCATGACAGTAGTTGTTTTAGGGGGGTACACCCCAAACCAAGTCCCATTGTGGCCATGCATGAAAGTAGTTTTTTGGGGGGGGGGGGTACACCCCAAACCAAGTCCCACTGAGGCCATGCATGACAGTAGTTTTTTTTGGGGGGGGGGGGGGGGGTTCACCCAAACCAAGTCCCATTGAGGCCATGCATGACAGTAGTTTTTTTTTTTGGGGGGGGGGGGGTACATCCCAAACCAAGTCCCATTGAGGCCATGCATGACAGTAGTTTTTTTTTGGGGGGGGGGGGGGGTACATCCCAAACCAAGTCCCATTGTGGCCAAGCATGACAGTAGTTGTTTTAGGGGGGTACACCCCCAAACCAAGTCCCAGTGTGGCCATGCATGACAGTAGTTGTTTTAGGAGGGTACACCCCAAACCAAGTCCCATTGTGGCCATGCATGACAGTAGTTGTTTTAGAGGGGTACACCCCAAACCAAGTCCCATTGTGGCCATGCATGACAGTAGTTGTTTTAGGGGGGTACAGCCCAAAACAAGTCCCATTGTGGCCATGCATGACAGTAGTTGTTTTTAGGTGGGGTACACCCCAAACCAAGTCCCATTGTGGCCATGCATGACAGTAGTTGTTTTAGGGGGGTACACCCCAAACCAAGTCCCATTGTGGCCATGCATGACAGTAGTTGTTTTAGGGGGGTACACCCCAAACCAAGTCCCATTGTGGAAATGCATGACAGTAGTTGTTTTAGGTGGGGTACACCCCAAACCAAGTCCCATTGTGGCCATGCATGACAGTAGTTGTTTTAGGGGGGGGGGGGGGGGGGTACACCCCCAAACCAAGTCCCATTGTGGCCATGCATGACAGTAGTTGTTTCAGGGGGGTACACCCCAAACCAAGTCCCATTGTGGCCATGCATGACAGTAGTTTTTTTTGGGGGGGGGGGGGGGGGTACACCCAAACCAAGTCCCACTGAGGCCATGCATGACAGTAGTTTTTTTGGGGGGGGGGGGGTACACCCCAAACCAAGTCCCATTGAGGCCATGCATGACAGTAGTTTTTTTGGGGGGGGGGGGTGTGTACACCCAAACCAAGTCCCATTGAGGCCATGCATGACAGTAGTTTTTTTTTGGGGGGGGGGGGTACATCCAAAACCAAGTCCCATTGAGGCCATGCATGACAGTAGTTTTTTTTGGGGGGGGGGGTACACCCCAAACCAAGTCCCATTGAGGCCATGCATGACAGTAGTTTTTTTGGGGGGGGGGGGGTACACACCAAACCAAGTCCCATTGAGGCCATGCATGACAGTAGTTTTTTTGGGGGGGGGGGGGGGTACATCCCAAACCAAGTCCCATTGAGGCCTTGCATGACAGTAGTTTTTTTGGGGTGGGGGGTACATCCCAAACCAAGTCCCATTGAGCCCATGCGTGACAGTAGTTTTTTTTGGGGTGGGGGGGGGGGGTACATCCCAAAACCAAGTCCCATTGAGGCCATGCATGACAGTAGTTGTTGTAGGGGGGGGGTACATCCCAAACCAAGTCCCATTGAGGCCATGCATGACAGTAGTTGTTGTAGGGGGGGGGTACATCCCAAACCAAGTCCCATTGTGGCCATGCATGACAGTAGTTGTTGTAGG